>CM076583.1:350201961-350410287 GCA_034641835.2 Pinus albicaulis | reverse complement strand
TTGATTTCTCTGAAACATCTTTTGAGTGAAACTTATCCCGATGTGTGGAACAAGGGATTTTGTCGAAATGAAGCGAAACGAAGGGGATAAGGGGCTTCTAAATTCCTGGGGAAATTTTGGGAAGTAGGGGGGGATGTTAGAAAGCAGGGGAAAGTGGGATATCAGAGATTGAGTGAGGGGAAGGGGTCCAAAAGGGCAAAACACAGGCCTAGCCTAGAAAATTGCCAAGTTGTGGCAAGAAACTAGGGTTTGTGCAAAAATGAGGAATTTGGGGGATCTCAGTGATGGGAAGTGTTTAATAAAGTATATTAAGGATAGGGGAAGGTGTTTGAACATCAGGATACAAGTTTTTTCGATGATTTGACCATCCAAGAGAAATTACCTCCAAAACCCTAGGAGAGGGAAATGGACCTTACCTAGGCACAACTGAAGCATGAACGAGGTGTAAAATGACTCTTTGGAACCTGACATGATGATGGAAACCCTCTGAATAATGGTACACTCAGCTGAATGGTGACATGGACCGACATTTGGACAAATTTGAAAAGAGTGAAAACAAACCCTAGACCTAATGCCTAGTGACCAAATTTTGCTTGAAGACTCATTGAAATGACAAAATTTGACCTTAACACCTTAAAATCACTTTGTAAGAGCATGTTTGATCACTGGAGGAAGGCTGCAAAGGCTGACTCTAACATTGGCTCCAATGGGGATGGTAGCTCCTTGGAGGTGCCAAGAATGGCAGATCTTTGGGAGAGCAGACCAGTGCCTTATCCATTGGGCAATGGAATAAAAAACTCAAACTGAAATGCATGACTGAAAACTGATGACTTGATGACACAAATTGACTCTCACTCAACTAAAAACTGACTCGATACTTAAACACAACTGACAAGCTGGAAAAGATGCTCAAAGTAGAGCTTATTCATCAAACCTACTCTAATTGTACTTTTCACCACCCGATCAAGTGAAATGGAACAGCCAGTGCAACCATGTAAGCATGCTGGCTGCTATCTTAATTCTCCGCAAGTGCTTTCTAATGCGCAGGAAAAGGAAAGAATCGAAAGGAAACTCCCATGGAAATTTGAACTCAAGCTGACTGCTGATAAACTTGCAAAGCATGAATTGACTAGAGGACTTCAAGAATACTGCAAAAGGATCTTCATACACATAGCTACTGATTTCCATTAACACATCACTGCTCTGATCCATATAATCTCCATACCTTAATCTTAAAATTTTTCTCACCTCTATGCTGTCTTTCTTTGGTGATTGCAGCAAGCTGCCAAAAGGATCCTGAATTTCGTGAATAACCAAACACTGTTGCTGATTACAAACAGAACAAAAGTCTCCTTTATCAATCTCCTCATATGAAAAATCTGTTGAACAACACAATGAAATTGACTTTTGAACAAGATTATTATCAACATTCTTTTCGGGCACATGGTTAGCTAATGGAGCAGAATTTTTATAGCAAACATCATCCAACACACGAGCAATAGGATCATCAAAAACTTGAGAAGACTGCTGCACTGTATCCCTTGAAAATGTATGACATCCTACTGGCTGTTCATCTTTTCCTTGAGAGATATTATGAAGATTCTGCTTTATAAACTGAAATGCCTCGAACAAAAGGGTATAGAATCTTCCTGCATCATCAAATCATGTATTTCAATTTCCACGACTTCATCTATAATCTGACCTTCCATTTCATTTGGTGGCTGAAAATATGATGCTACAGGCTGCTCAAGAATTTCGTTATCTATCTCATCCTCAACATTAACACTAAGAGATTGCTGATTTCTTACAGGCTGCTCATTTGAAGATTTACTATGCAATTTTTCTCTCAAAAACTGAAATGATTCAAAACAGAATGGTACGGAGTCACCTTGTATCATTTGATCAAATGTGCCAGCTTCCATGTCCTTATCTGCAACTTGAAAATCAATGGCTTTCGAGGGCTGAAAATCTGAATATGAGAAGTTTTGAACAAGGCTTTCATTTCCCTCAAGATGGTCCAAATCAAGACTTTTTGGCAGTTGATTTCTAATTGCATGGAAATTGTCTCTGATGAACTGAAACGAGTCAAAACAAAAAGGCAAAGATCCTTCACTTACTTCAAAATTTGCTGCACTTTCCTCATCATTGTCATAGCCGATATGCATCGGTTGATCACTGTACTCGAGCTGTTGAAAGTGAACTTCCTCCTCGCACAAACTAGCTGCTGATTCGTTTGCAAGATTAGTTTCTGTTTGGAGAACATAATCATCATCATACTGATCAAACTGAGGCAATTCATCAGTATAAAACACATCATCAAACATACACATCATATCAACAGCTCTCTCTTCTTCACAATGATCTATAAAACAATCACTATGACAACTGGGATCAGAAACAAAATGTTTTGGGTCAGCCACTTGTTCTTGAATGTCATTTTCATTTTTTGCAGTCATTTTCCGCACCATCTCTTCTACTGCGTTTACAAAAAGATCAAGCTTTTCCTCTGAAGGTGTCGATTTCTTTGGATCTATGTTTTTCATTTCTTCTTCCTTCAACCTTGCCCTCAAGATCAGCAAATGAGCCTCTACATTCACTGCACTGTTCTGCATGTCGTGAAGTGTTGCAACATTCTTTTCTCTCAGCTGAAACTCCATTTCCGGATCAAAGGCACCCGGGTAGTGCAAGAGAGCAGATCTAGGAGAAGGTCTTATATCAACTGGCATCGAATAATAAACTTGGTTAAATCTAGCAGAAAATTGTTGTACTGTCTCCCCTGGCATTCTTTTCAGCTGAGCATACTCGTCTAAAATCAAGAAAGGGTTCTGTCCAATCATCCACCTGTCAAGGAAAACTTTGACGAACTGCTGGAAATCTGAGATGCTCACATCAGGCAGGGCTTTGAACCAACTCTTTACTTGAGCTTGCAAAGAAAGAGAAAAAATCCTAATACTGACATCTTCATCATCAACTTCAAAAAGATCTAGAAAAGTCTCAACATTCTGCACATGTTGCTCAGCGTTGACATTGTTACATTCACCGTCAAATCTTGGTAGATATAGGTCATAATTTGTAGGGAAAGCATGAAGAACAGAAGGTAAAACAAGAGGTTTGTACCGATCTGGAATTTTACAAGGTGTAGGGGTATGTACAAGAGCTGTGGGATCAGTTTTGTTTTCTTTAGGCTCATCACTCTGAAGAGAGTCATCATAATATGTGGGAAAAGTAAGGAGACCAGGATCAAAGGGAAACTCAGCATTTACATTTTTTGAATGGGTCGAGTGAAGATTTTGATCACCTTTCTCACACAACAAATTCTGAAAAACCTTCAGGATAGCTTCAAGGACAACAAAGAAATAGTTTACAAGAAAGCAGATTAGATCTTGAATATCATTCCACTTTAGATACCTGAACTTTGTGTAAGATCCTTCCATTTTCTCAGAGAAAGAGTCAGTCCTCCAGTGAAGTCTCTACTTTGAATTGGAGTCACCAGGTGAATGATTTCAGCCTTCTTATGTCCGATCGTTGTCCACCATCAACCATCATATCTGAACTCGTTACATGTACTGGGGGAATTCGCAAATCAAGGGACACATTCACAAGCTAAACCGGAGATCGACTGAAGCAACTTTTATCTACTATGCACTCGCAAAGCAAGAGCAGTTCGAAGGCTACCTGGCGTGACTTCAGACTCCGTTTATAGCAAATGACAGTAATAAGCAAATTTCTCCCCAGTATGGCCACCACTATGTTAGCGCTCAAATCTACCTTAGGCTGAAATAAGGTAAAACTCAAGGCTACATCAAACCACGCTCAGCCTCGTAGCTAGCCCTAGGAGGACAGGAGAGGGCTCTCTCTGGGTCTATCTTGGCAAAAAATCTTCAAAGGGGCTGAGATGACTTATAAAGAATACTGATTTTAGGCTAGTAAAGAGATAGGAAAGTTTGATTTTGATTTTTTGGGTTTTTGTTGAAAAAATGGGAAAAACAATTTTGGGTCCGGGGATAAAGCCAGATCTTTGCAGAATTCGAGTTGGGGCGAGGTAGGCAGTAGTCTTGATGCTTTTGATCAGGTGTATGGATGGATCAGAACGAAAAGGAGCTGAAGAGGGAAAGGGAGAACATGGATCCTCTCCAAACAGGCGAAAACATGTAAAACTAAACAAATTTAAAGGCAGAGCACTGGAAACAATGGATTCAACCTCATTTACTCATTCATTTAGTTTCAGAAGCATAAGAAGGGAATGGCATACATTAAACATGAAAGAAATTACAATAAATTGAGAGAAAACACCATCAAGAACTGAAAGCCACAAGAATCCCAACAGGTGCTGCAAAACCTCTGATCTTTCCTTAGCCAAAATATGAAAAATATGTACAATAGTGTGCCAAAGTTTTCCCAAGAGTCCAACCTATCCAACCTCTGAAAAGGATTGAGAAATTACATCATATAGAGCATCCTAACCCCTTCCCATGCCTCTAGGGGTCGAATTCCTCCTTCTAGGAGCAGTTCCAACTAATTCTAAACAAGGAGCTAGAATATAGGCATCCAAACAACTTGCCTCTAAAAGGGAGGAAACTGATTCTTACATTTGATTTTTACTTTTTTAGGAGTGAATCATATAGAATAGGTAAAAGTGAGTCCAAGTTACATGCCAACCATAAAATTACATCAATACAACTCAAAAATTACATCCACAAGCAAAAATGGTCCAACTGGCCGAAATCCTGAGCTGGAAGGTGAAAAATTGACAAAAAATCTATATGCGTAGCGCGCCTGAGCCATATGTGTAGCGCTTCTTTCAGCCTAATTTTGTGGCACTTCCCGGCATCCAAATTGAGCTCATGATAGCTCGTTGGAAATCCCTGGATGTTGGCTATCCAACCCAAGTGGCATTTCCCAATTTGGAGCTCATTTTCCCCTCCAAAACTTCATTCTCCCAGAAGTACTTCCTGCTGGTGCAAAAGGTGGCAGAAAGGTGGTTTTCGTGGTGTTTTTGGGCCCTTTGATCATCCAGAACTTGATGAAATGCTTCGGCCATACTGGAGCATGCATAAATTACCATGAAAAACCCAAAAATATAAAGTTTTCCTCCAGAAAGTGTCCCAATCATAAGCGAGCACGTCGACGCGCTACTCGTATGGCTGAAAAATCTGTTTTGAGACCAAAATATTTCAAAATGACAAAAATTTCTCCGAATTTGCTTAAATTCAGAGCGAAGACCCTCCATCATGTATTATGCCCAGCCAAGGAAGCCTCGGCTAAAATCTGGAGTGGATCAGGCCCTTTCCGTCGTTTTAGTGCTCTGCTCAACCTCCTCTTCAGAATCTTCATTTTTGCCTTGCAAACGTGATTACGGGCCCAATAATGATTTTTCATATGACGGAACATGTCTTGGTTTCTATCCTGATATTTTAAATGTACCTACGCTGATGTAGAAGGCGAGACCCCTTCTACCCTTGGTGGAGATAATACTCGCGCTGCTGATGAAGTCAACGAGACCCTTTCCACCCCGGGTGGAGATAGTACTCGTCGTGTAGCTGCAAATAAGGTCCTGTGGCCTCGCTGGTATGTCACATACAACGGAGCACTGATATGCTCGACCTCAGGGATGTCCGGCTGATGTGAAGACTCTCCCTCATCATAAACTACCTTGGGAGGCGGCTGTGGCGCTGTGAAGAAGTCACGGGAGATGAAATCCTCCCAAGTAATTCCCTGCTGTGGAATCACTGTCATACTCCTGCTCATAATCTGAGTCCGTCTCTGACATGGCTTTGAAAACAAGATGTCTGCAATATATATGCTGATATAGGTGTAGTGAATACAAAAGTTCAGTGTATGCTCAAAACCCAAATATGTCACATATGTATGAAAGTATCATAGGAAAATCACAGTGGTAATGGCTCTGCCAAATGGGTTTGCATGAAAAAACAGTCACTGCTTTGATTGTAAGAGGATTTGAAAAATGAGAAGAAAATATTTTAGTGTAGGGTACAGCCTTTTGCAATGCTAGTTAAGATTTGTCAAGGGAGAAGTGGATACGGGACTCTGTTCGTCAATGGAGAATGAGAAATAGTGTGACAATAACCATAGTGAGATAATAGCAATGACAGCAGTGTTTCGACAATGTCAATGGAGGATATGGACAAGTGAAAATGAGACTATGTGAAAACATGAATAATGAGCAGTGCTAAAATGACGATGGCAATCATAGTGACAACAGTGATGTAATGGCAAGGAAAGGGCGTGAGGATGATGTAAATAATGAGCAGGGACACCACAGACAATATAGGCATGAGCATATATATCAACCACACAAGTTTGCAAACCCCCACGCAATCATTATCATTTGCTTCAAAACCCTTAAGAAATGAATTTGGAAATAGACATAGGGTTTACACATTCTCCTCATCAAATACTTGTTTCTCCACTTTGAAAACACCATAATCATGTTCCAAAAATCACTTAGCAATCGTGAAGAACCTACTTGCAAGCCGATTGAGGCGATTTGGCATGAAACCGGACGCAAAAGCAAAATTTTTTGGCTCTGAGATTATATGTGTAGCGCACTTACCCAATGCGTAGCGCGCTGCATGTGCGTAGCGCGCTTGCAAATTTACACAGGCTGGTGAAGCCCAATGCGTAGCGCGCCTCGTGTGCGTAGCGCGCCTCCTATATGCGTAGCGTGCTACATAGTGCATTTTCCAGGAGGCTTTTGGAGGCCTTCCCGGTGTCCAAATTGAGCGTGTGATAGCTCGTTGGAAAGATCCTGGAGTCTACGTTCCAACCCAAATGTAATTTTTCAATTTTGACTTCATTTTCCTTGTCAGAAATCAAATCTCCCAATACTTGTCAAAATGAGCAGAATGAGGCTGCCTCAAGGCAGAGCACTGTTGCAGTCAACTTTTGAAGGTCTTCCTCAACTCCAAATTGAGCTCATGATAGCTCATTGGAAATATATTTGTGTCTAGTTATCCTTTGACTCATCAAGCAAGTCATTTAGCCAACCATGCTAGGAGAAATCTTGATTTTCCCAAGGTCACTTCAGAGGTGCATTCAATTCTCCTGAGGCAACGGTATTTTTGACATTTCTCTAAAACCATGATACCTGTGTAAAACTTGAAAGAGGTTTTTCTTACTTGGGATGTTTTGGAAAGAAACCTCTCTCAGTTTTCCAAAATTCATATTTTATTTCTCAGAAACATGATTTGAGTGAAACTTATCTCGATGTGTGAAACAAGGAATTTTCTCGAAATGAAGCGAAATGAAGGGGATAAGGGGCTTATAAATTCTTGGGGAAATTTTTGGAAGTAGGGAGGGATGTTAGGAAGTAGGGGAAAGTGGAATCTTAGAGATTGAGTGAGGGGAAGGGGTCCAAAAGGGAAAAACACAGGCCTAGCCTAGAAAATTGCCAAGTTGTGGCAAGAAACTAGGGTTTGTGCAAAAATGAGGAATTTGGGGGATCTCAATGATGGGAAGTGTTTAATAAGGTATATTAAGGATAGGGGAAGGTGTGTGAACATCAGGATACAAGTTTTTTCGATGATTTGACCATCCAAGAGAAATTACCTCCAAAACCCTAGGAGAGGGAAATGGACCTTACCTAGGCACAACTGAAGCATGAACGAGGTGTAAAATGACTCTTTGGAACCTGACATGATGATGGAAACCCTCTAAATAATGGTACACTCAGCTGAATGGTGACATGGATCGACATTTGGACAACTTTGACAGGAGTAAAAGCAACCCCTAGACCTAATGCCTAATGACCAAATTTTTCTTGAAGACTCTTTGAAATGGAAAAATTTGACCTTGACACCTTAAAATCACTTTGTAAGAGCATGTTTGATCACTGAAGGAAGGCTGCAAAGGCTGACACTAACACACTTTACTTAGTCATCTAGTGTATTTTTGTATTTTTCATTTTCCTAAGTCATATTAACTTCTAATTTACTTATTAAATCCTTATAAACACACCTTATCTTAAGTACTATAACTCCTTTATCTAATTATCCCCTAAACCCATTATTATAAGATTTTTTGACCAAATAATATTATCCACATTGTGAATTAAAACCCCAATTACAAGCCCTTTGGTCATAAAACTAACTGTATTCAAATACCTCGCCCGTTATAGTGAATAGACATCTCCATAGTCTATAACTATATAATACAAATAAAATAAAAAAGCACTTTACACATATTTTAAATGTCTAAAGTGGAAAAAATACTACTTCGACTATGTCATTTTAAGCCTAAGTTTTATAAAGACGATGTCCCCGTGTCTTTTAATTCACTTATTACCCTTCCCCAACTTAACCCAAGGTCAAAGTGTGAAATCGCACAACAAATACCTTTACCTTTTTAATCATTCCCAATTGTATAAAACCTTAAGTTTTATATAAAGATTAACCCGCCCCACGCACCATTTACCATATATATAAAATCACTTTATATATATAAATTGCCCGATAAACCCCTTTTGAACTCTACATAGGTGTACGTTTATTTTACCATTACCCTCGTGCATATAAACATTTCTATATATAACTAAACTTTGGTTATAATCACACATTTTATAAAGGTTTTGTTATATACTAAATGCGCCATTCCATATACAGCGCCTGGACCCCACCCATCCTTCACCACAACTATTTGAAAGATCCTAACCGTTTGCATCATCCAATCAAATCCAACAGTGCACTTTCATTATCGCGCTCCGAAAGTGATCGACTAAAGTTTTATAAAATTCACACGATAAAAGCTGTTTTTCCAAACCTCCCAATGCTACGTGTCTGATTTTAATTGGATCGCGTTCGAAAATGATTAAACCACTTACCATCCAAATCAAATGCTAAAACCACTGGTTGTTTTTTCAAATCAACCTCTCACCATTGAAAGGGCATGTAATAAATGATATTTATGATGGTAAACATTGAAGGTTTAAACCTTAATATATCATTGTTTTATATCATTATTTCGCACTCCCAATTGATTTAGCCTCCGTCTCGACTGTGTTAAATAGATTTGAACCTATGTTGGCCAATTTCTTTCCCTAAAGCCAAAATTTCCCACTACTCTATATATCCGAAGCGGTTGAAGCCACCTACTGCACCAGTGGATTTAGTTTAAAGCTGAAGCCACCAAAAAACCATCCTCGACTATCAAGATACCTATGAACCAGGTATTTTACTAAATTTTACCAACAAAATTCAAAATTTGACTGCAAATTAAACCAATTAAGCTACTCAGACCAGCATTTCCGATTTAAGCATGCCCAAACATTGAAAAAACAGGGCAAACCCTCGCAATTTTTCCTCAGAAATTTCCATTTTCCTAAAACTCTGCTTTAAAGCCATTTTCTCAATTTCCAGTCATTAAAAGACAATTTCCACAGTTCAAAAGATTTAAAAAGCGCACAAAAAGCTAGAAATCCCTTTTTTCAGTCCTCTACACCCAAAAAACCTATGTTTTCTATCCTAAAACCCTTGCTCAGATTCCCAGATTCCCAAAATTGTCCTAGATCTGCTCAATTACCCCCTGTTTCAAAATTAACTAAATAAAAAAGTTTAATCTTGCTTATTTATTCCCAAAAATGACTAAAAAATAGGTTACACCCAAAGCTGGAGGTCCCAAAACCTCAAAACATGTAACAGCCAAGCTTCCCAAGCCTGAATCCTCAAAGATCAACAAGCCAACTCCTGCTTTAAGAGTTGATTCAACTGAAGTTGTTATACCTCTACAACCACCCATTTCCTCTGAAGAATACATTCCTTTAACTGATTTAGATTACAAGATTGCTGATACAGTGGTAGATTAATTCAATTTGCTTGAGATTCATAACTGGTGTTATGATAAATTTTTGAATAAAAAGCAATATGACATACGTATTTGGGAATCCAATTTTCCCAAATATGTAGTTCCTGTTACTCATCCAGCCCAGGACTTGGTCAGACTATGTCAAATGTATTATGTTCTTGATCAGAGATCCATGGTAAAAAAAGATAGAGAAATTATGTTTTTCATCACAGCAAAATCCATAAATGAGATGCTTCAGTTGAAGCCTGATCCCAGAGTAGTTCCCTTGTCAATTGAAGAATTAACCCAATTATACTTAGACTTGGATTTCCCTAAAAAGTTTATGATATTTCAAAATTTTATGCCTGCCCATGTATACCTTCCTAAGGTGAATCCACCATACTTTACTTCTGATTTTCTTGAAGCTCCTAGAGAAGTGATCTCAATGCTACCCTTCATTCTAGGATATTTTAATGATGAATTTACTGGTGCATCTATACTTTGTTTCCTTTCTACATTATCCCCTGGGCAGCCTCCTGCCATGATCTTTGATTTTGCTAGATTCATTGCTGATACCATACATTACCAACTGGCCAAATTGCCTACTAAGGGAGTGTTTAGATATTCATCTTATCTATTCCATTTGTTTCTATTTTTCCAAGCTGAGCATTTTCCCATTTCTTTGGAAAAGATGGATGTAGAGGGCCAGCCTCTATCAGTGATATTTTGGACATCCTTGCTCAGAAAGGAAGGAAATGAATTCAGTTATAAATAGTTTTTAGAGTTATTCATTAGGGCATGCATGAATTTTATTTTCAAGTTTGAACAGCCTAGAGTGAGTGAAGAAATGAAGAGAATATTACAGCTATCTGAAAAATGAAAAGTAGGAGACTGGTACTTATATCAGAGACACACAGAATTAAGAATATTTGGAACAAATTTGTCCCCATATAAGTTTCCTAAATCTTTAACCATCAGGGTTTTTGCATTGGAATATTTGAGATAAGTTTTAAATGCAGATGCTATAAACTTCATGGCATCAAAGAAAAAGACTCAGTTTAAGTTGAAGAGCCAGATTGGCCCTTTCATAGTAAACAATAGGGAATCTGAGAAAGAAATATCTAGACAGTTATCAGAGTATCATTTTCAAGAGATTTTTCAATGGAATTATGATCCCCAGGGTTACCTCAGTGCTATAAGGGTAAAATGCAAGCTTCAACCTTTTATACATGACTCAAAACCACATATTGAGAGGTTTTCCAATCAAATGGAATGGATGCAAAACACATTGATAGATCCTACTGATGATATAGAAACAGTTAAAAAGTAGACAATTCACAGGCTATGATAGTTACCAAACAGGCAGAAGTTTCAAACAAAATATCAAGGGATGATGAAGGTTATTCAGCTCAAACTATTACTGAGAATAAGTTTAAATTAATTTACAAAAAAAGAGCCAAAATTACTAATGATGAAAAGGAAAATACCATGGAAATAGATGATACCAATGATCAGGGAATGAATGATGATTAGTCAGCAAAAGAGGCCACAGTAATAGTTGATGAAGTTTTGACAGAAATTGGAAAAGAACAGATTGTAGCAGATAACAAGGGCAAGAAAATGATTGAAAAAAATGTTGATTTAGAAATTCCCTCTTCTTCCAAAACAACAGATGAAAAATATTCGGATATCAAACAATGGTACAAACAAATTAAGGAGAAAAACGAGGAGATCAAAAGAGAAATTTACACTCAATTTCTCGAAGAAAATCCAGGTAACAAGGACAGAATATTAACAACATTTGATTATTCTACTAATAAAATGATCATGTCCTACCTCCAGCCAAAGGTTGCAGATCTAAAGGTAGTCTTAGACTATAGCAAAATAGACTTTGAAGTTGATTCAGAGAATATCCATGAGCTGGATCAAATTGAATTTCATAGACATACATCTGAAATTCTATATTCAAAAATAGTGGATAAGACCAGGAGTGCTACTCAATTGCAAAAAACCATTTTTAATATGCAGGACCAGATGAGGCTAGACAAAGCCTCTTTACAGGAAAAAGAACTAAGGATTAAGTCCTTAGAAGATCTAGTCCTTCAGATAGGAGTAGATCCATCAAACATATAGGTTGCTCAGGCCTTGATAAAGCAAAAGAATGATGATATCACTGATTTTAGGAAACAGTTAAAACTTCCTCAAAACGAACATCCTCAAGCAAAGGAAATCCTCCAAGAACAAACTGAAAAAGATAAAATGGCCAAGTTAATACTTAAACTGACTGCCCAAGTCAAAGAGATGGAAGATCAGATGGACATCCTTATAAAATAAAAAGAAGTGCGATATATTCCCACTGTTATTCCTATAGTTAGCACAACTGTCCCTTCCACATTGGCAGAACATTTAGACCCAAAAGTGCCACTGGCAGCTGCAGTGTCAATGCAATCTACAGATACTTTTGCTACAGGATCATCCACCACACAGGTACATCAAGCAGGTGAAGCAGTAGATATAGTAAAAGCCATGGAGGAGATGCCCCTAAAAAATAATGAGATAATCAATTTGAAAAAGACCATTCAAACTCTTGAATCATCAAGTAGGAATACATTGATTACATCTAAAGGACATGAACAAAGAGAAAATAGACTTGAAGAACTAGTAAAAGTCTTGCAGCAGCAAGTAAATCTCAGTCAACAGGTGTCCTTCATCAAGAACTATCTTTGGACAAACATAATTTAAGGCATAGATCTACAATGGCCTTCAATTCAAATCATATATGAGCAGAGAGATCTACTTAAGGCAGCACAGCTGGAAATTCAGAAAACAAAGGAAGAACTTGCTACTAAACCATGTCAAGCTTTAAAGCTTATTACATTTTTGAACAGCAAAACAGAGAAGAGCTTGAAGAATTGAAAATACAAGATAGGACTGAAACAATTATTCAAATAAAAAAAGTCCTAAATAAAAGCAATATAATGAACAATTTGGAGGAAAAGTGTAAGGCCATGGATTTGTCAATAACAAAGTTTTTCACACAATACACAATATTGAGACAAGCAGACCTCCTAGACATTCATGGCTTTAATGAAAAGCTAATGGTTCAAACAGATTATGACAAGAAGAACAGAGCCCATGCCAAAGAACAAATAAATAAGCCTCTGCCACACGGTTCCCCAACTGGTAAAGTTTTCCTGGAGTAATTTGAAAACTTATTTTTTCTACAGAATGAAATTAAACATATTTTCGTTATCAAACCAAATTTCTCAAAGTACACTGATGCTGATGAATGTTACCGAAAGTTGAAAAGTATGAAAATATAAAGTGATTAGCAGTGGTAGGAATTCACAGATTTGTTATAACAACATTGGAGCAGAACAACAGAAAAAGTACGGGTAAAACAGTGAAGTTAAGAAGAAAATAATAAAAAGCAGTTTATTTGATTTTGGGATTTTTACTGCTGATATGAATCTTTATAGTAGTAAAAGAGTAAAAGGAAAATTCAAGAAAGAGAGAGAAATGATGCAACAGTTTTTTACCACAGTAAAAGTTTCATTTTACAGCTGTCCAGAGGTAAAAATAGCAGTTGAAAGTGTATCATATCAAAGTAACAAGGTCAAAGTGTATCCGAGCATAAAAAATCAACTAGTTTTTACTATGGTAAATTTTACATTTTACTGGCAGTAAAGTGGTAGATGAACAAAGTAAAAGATTATCAGGAAGAAAAGCAGTGTTAAAAGATATAAAGTGAAAGAGTATCAATCAAGCAATCTTCAAAATAGATATCTTCCAAATTTTCCAGCAAGCATGTACACCTAGTCAACAAACTGTTTCGATTAGATAATGTTAGTTCCATTTTTTGTAGATAAAAGGACATCTTGCTAAGTTGTTAAGCAGTTGTCCCTCTTAGTGTGTTAAGATATTTTATTTTCCTAGAGTTATTCCTAAATTTATATAGGATATTTTGTAATAAACATTTTGTATAAATACTTCAGTTTGTGAAGTGTTTAGTGTGGAATAAAGTTGCCGAGATTATTATAGAAAATTTTGCTGGTACTTTCGAGGCTCATGTGTTGATTTCATAGCAGCAGTCTAGACAATAGCCAACTGGACTTCATAACTCAAGATTCATGCGATAAGCTAATGAGTAAAGTGATTTCTTACTGATATTGTTTCCTTTTCTGAAGTTTCATTCAATTTCATATATGTTGTCCGATCCAAATGATTAATTAGGAATATTATTTCAAGATAAGTGTAAAAACTCCTTGTCTTAACTACTTGATCATTTCAATGTTTTTTTCTGATTTCTGGACTTAGGAATTCTTAATTGCTCCCAGTCCCATTTGACTCCTTCCTCCTTCCTCTTTTTCCGGATCAAAGGATCCTTCACTGCCCTTTATCCCGAAAGCAATCCATCTCGTGCAAACAAACTATTCAAATATCTAAGGGTTATCTACCTTTCCCTAAGTATATTAGCATCCTTTTGGCCTTGCCTTCCAGTTTTTCTTGCTACATCTTGACTCCATAGCCCAATGGACTAGTAGATCCCTCTTTAATTTGTCTCCAAGAAATCTTATTTCCCACCAAAATTTTCAAAAAAAAAACCAAGTGCCCAATTGTACCTAGCCTAAAATATCAATTCAAAACAAAGTAAAATCTAAAAGAGAGAGCCCTCTCTGAAATTTTGGAAGGCTAGATCCTAAACTTCCAAAGTAGGTTTGTGGATACCCCTAGTTTTCTTTAAATATAAATCAAAATCCCATGACCTAAGAAATTACTAGGGTGATAACAGTATGAGCCATCTATTTGTAGATTTATGTTATTTCACATTCCCATGTAGAAGTGTACCATCTATGACTATGCTGTACATGTTCATGAGCACTCCGCAATATAGCAGCATTCCACTTTTGGCATATGTATTCATGGGAGGCTTGTTTTCCTTGATCATTTGAGTTGTATTGTACATGTTTGTTGCTGATTTACATAATAAAATGACTCCATGGTTTCCATACATTTTGGTATGATGTTATTGTTGGAAATGTTGTCATTGATGGCAAAGGAGATGGCTAAGGAGAATTCAAAGGAGTGCCAGAGGAACTTCAGATAATGAGCAAGATCACTGGCTTATTAGATATTTCAGTTCCCGAGTGGGAACATATTATAGAAAGTATGAAAAGAGTGTTGAAAACTGTGTGTGAAGGGTCGTGGAAATGCCCTGCATAAAATAAGGAATTCGGTGTTGTTGAGTAATTGTAATAAGGTTTAATGCAAATGGTTTGATTTATAAACAATTCTGATGCGCGGAGGATATATATAAAATAAGGGTTAGTATAGATATATGAATAACCTCTGTTCCGAACTTAGATGTGTTGTATTGATCGAATAACTCTGAAATAAGGGCTCATTCGAGATTATGCACATATATATCTGAAGGGCCGGAAGGATCGATGTCACAAAAGGAGAGGCGGAACCATAGTCAAATGCACAGTGTGAATGGAGCTATGCGTAGTAACAGATGAAATCACAGCGGTGAAATGCGATGAATAGTTATATATATATATATATATATCGAAAGGAGAGGAACACATAAAAGAGCAGAATAGGCGAGGAACAAATCTGGAGTGGAGAACAGAACCATGACCGAGAGGAATAGTGACGGCAGTTTGGAGCGAAACCGTGGGTTTCATCGCACCACCATCCGTCGAGCAAGCGGTTTCCATCATTCGCGAGTGATTCCATAGACTGACTGACGCGTGTCCATGAACGAAATTGGAAAACCGTTGTTTAAAGTGCACCATCGCGCGTTATAGTTCGTACCAAGACGTCGAGCGATATGCATACGAGCCGTTGATTTGGGAAAGGGCCATCGGACGGTGATCGCACGTCGGACTTTCCCGGAGTTTAACCAAGATGCACGGAGGATAGCCAGGTACAATACGAGGGTTTTATTGGGTGATTGGACATAGAGGTGGGCCCGTAGCCGAGGTTTATTACATAGTAATTGTTTAACCAGCGCGTTGGGTTAAATGTGAAAGGTGAAGAGTTATAACCTCGATTCCAAGGTTCGGAGATATATATATATTATGAGGAAACCATGAGCATATAAGAATTTATTTATGTTAATATATATCGAATGTTGACGCGTTGGGGTTTAAGACAAAGTCAAGGATACTATGCAGAATTTCGACACACTGGGTGAAAATTTTACAATATATTGGTATATTATGCTGTGAGCTAATATTACAGTTGTTCTAAATCAAGCATATAAGTGCAAAGGCCCAAAAAGTTGGAGATGCATGGTTATATGCATAGAAAGAAAAATTGGGTTAAGTACTAATTTGAGTGCAGGTGATTTTATGTGCAAGTAAGTTTTAATTATTCAAATTGCCAGCTCAGAAAATGGAGTATTGAAATTTCCCAGATCAACAGTTGGATTGAGTACAAATTTGCTGTATTCATTTTATATGCACACAGAAAGAGGAAGTATGAGGCCTGACAGAGGTAAACGAAATTTGTAGAGTTGAAGAGATGTACAGCAAAAGGATTCAAAAGTGCAGTGAACAGGAGAAATATACAGATGACAGTAAACAAAGAGAATGCAGAACAGTTTCTTAACAGTAGTAGAAAAAGAAAAAATCCAGTAAAGCCATAGTTCAGAAGAAGAGCTGAGTGATATTGAAATGTGTAACTGAAAATGTAAATATTTTTTTGTTGTTTATATTGTTTGTGATGCAAAGGCAAGTATCCTAAGGAAAAGACAAAATCCCACTGTAGCATGGAAATTTGTACATATTGTAGTAATTTTAAAAATGAGTTGGATAAAGGAATAAGAAGACAGAAGCCAAAGAGTCATGACTGTTCACTCCAAATTCTTTATGAAATACAAATAGTCATGTGAGGAACTCTATATATAATATCACATTGATATGCACAAGAGAGGTTAGAGAGAGAAAATATAGAGAAGGCAGAGTATAGAAGTGTAAGGCAGAGAATATTAAGAAAAGAAGAGCAGAAAGAGAAGCTACAGAACAGAGCTGATATCTGAGGTAAATCAATAAACATTCAGTTTGAAAAATTGAGGAAGTTGGAGCTTCCCTATCAAGTTGCAGCTTGATAGCTGTCAGTTGTAGCTGACTGAGGTTGGAGCCTCCTGTAGGTTGGTGCCTGCAGAAAATTGAAGGGATTTGATGCTTCCTTGCAACTTGTAGCTTGCATAATTGAGGTAGGAGCCTCCTGTAGCTTGGTGCCTGCAGAAAAATAGTGGTGAGAGGGAGTTGGAGCTTGCCTTTGCATCACAACAATAATAAGATGTGGTTTTCTCCCTTTATGGGTTTCCACTTATATCTGGTGTCTCTGTGCATGATGTTTATGTGTTGATATAATTTATATCATCTGCTTAATACCTGTTGCTCTCATATTAAGTCTGATGTTATATTATATTAATACTTGCTGCTCACATTCTAAGATTACTCACATATTAAGCTGGACATGAAATGAAGGTGTAAATAAGGTTTATTAAAAAGAAAAAAATATTATGAATGTGTTAAACTGATTCACCCCCCCCTCTCAGTTTAACTAAGAGTTCAACAACTGGTATCAGAGCAGGTTCCTTTGTACAAGTCTAACAACTGAAAGGAGATCCTAAGTTCCCAAGATGGCTAGTAAAGAAGGATGCTCAACCAATAAAGCCCCTTTCTTCACTGGTGAAAATTATGCTTTCTGGAAAATCAGAATGAGGACATACATAATGTCTCTAGGAATAGAAGTCTAGGTTGCTGTGGAATTGGGATATGCCCCGAAGGCAACTAACACAGAGAAAGAAACAAAACAATATTTTGTGGCTAACGCAAAAACCATGAATGCCATCCTGAATGGATTGTGTGAAGCAGAGTTTATTAAAGTAATGCACAAAGACACTGCCAAAGAAATATGGGATACTCTTGAAAACATACATGAGGGAGACAAGAAAGTAAATACTGCCAAACTTCAAGTCTATAGAGCCCAGTTTGAAAACTTAAAAATGAATGATGATGAAGACATTGCCAGTTTCTTTCTAAAAGCTGCAGAAATTATTAACAATATGAAAGCTCTTGGAGAAAAAAATGCCAAAAAGTATAATTGTGAAAAAGATTCTAAGATCTCTTCCATCCAGGTTTAATCCAAAGGTGTCTGCAATAGAAGAAACAACTGATTGGGAGACCTTGACCATGAACCAGCTACTTGGAAATCTAACAGCCTATGAAATGAGGCTCCCACAGAAGAAGCCAAGTACGAGGGAAGCAGCCTTTAAAACAGAAAAGAAGAAAGAAGAATAGGGAGACATGTGCTCTTGCTCAGATGAAGAAGAGGCAAAGTTTGTCAAGAAATTAGATAGAGGCTTAGGTAAATACAAAGGTAAACTCCCCTTCAAATGCTTTAAATGTGGAAGAGTGGGACTCTATGCTGCTAAGTGTCCTCACAAGAAAGTAAGGAATCAGGCTCAAGAGTCAGAGAAAAATAAATCAAAGAACTGGCAGAAAGGAAAGAAGTTCAGCAGAAAATCCTTCTATGCTCAACAAGACAGCAGTACATCTGAAAATTCAGATGAATCCTCAAGTGAAGAAGGAACCTCTGAATTCTTATTGATGGCCATAGAAGAACTTGAAGGTCACCTGCTAGAAGATGAAGAAGAAGAAGGTGAAGTCGACCTTGAGGGGGAGCTAAGAAGTGCTCTAGAAGAGATTGATAGACTCAAACTGAAATGCAGAAAACAAAAGGATATTCTCCTCAAATATGTATGAGAAGAACAGAATTCAGAAGTCCTTAAGCAGCTAAAAATAGAGCTTGAAGAAGCCAAGAAGATAGAGGACATGTTACTTAAGCAAATCAAAGAAAAAACTCAAGAACAAGAAAAGTTGGAAGAAGAAGTAGTATGTCTCAGAAAGAATTAGAAAATGCTCAAAGGAAAGTGGTTATAAACTCTTCCCAAACAACAAGCTCTAGTAAATTGAATGAAATTTTGATTGCTCAAAGATCCCCTATGATAAAGACTGGAATAGGCTATGAAGGAGAGTCAAGTAAAGGAAAAGAAAAGGTTGACAAAGAGATTATTTTTGTAAAAGCAAAGAAGAATGATGAAGCAACTCAAACAATTCCTACAAAAGAAGAAATCTGCAATAAGGAAGACAGAGATCAGAAGAAACCACTAGTAGCAAAGAATGTAATAAATAGTAAGACCCCTGAATATGTAAAATTTGGAAACCATCAAAGGAGATTCTTCCCTCCAATGAAGAATGCCACCTGTTATGTCTGCCACAAGCTGGGACACATTTCTACATATTGTCATGCAAGGAGGAGTAATTCAAACCAGCAAAAGATGCAAACCTTGAAGAGACTGCCTCAAGCAAACAAATGGAAGAGACAACCTTACATCAGGTATGAAAATAGCTTCTATGGTTACTGCTTTTATTGTAAGGAATTTGGTCATAAAATCATTGAGTGTAGAAAGTATGGACAAAAATTAATGTTTAACACCTCAAGAAGGTTTATGAATCAAAGAAATTCTATTCATACTCATAATTCTACAAAAATTATGATCAAATGTTGTGTATGCAATAAATTTGGAGATATACCTTCCAAATGTCCTCTAAGAAGATGGAGGTCATCACCTCACAAAAGATACAAAACAAAAGGGTGACTCCAGTGGGTAAAGAAGGTGAATAAGTGTGACCTGGCTCTAACTGCTCAAGATCTAAAAAGTAAATGGTATTTGGACAATGGCTGCTCTAAACACATGACAGGAGACAAAAGTAAGTTTATAACTCTTGATGAAAAGAAATCTGGCAATGTCACTTTTGGCAATGACAAATCAGGTAAGATAAAGGGAAAAGGCTCAGTTAGCATAGACAATGGTAGAGGAAAGGCCCAAGATGTACTATTTGTAGATGGGCTGAAATAAAATTTATTGAGTGTCAGTCAAATGTGTGACAAAGGTTGTGAAGTTCTATTTAGAGCACAAGAATTTGAAGTCAGATCAAGCACCACAGGAAAGACTCTGCTCAAAGGTGTTTGAACAGAGAGCAATTTTTACATTGTGAAAGAGGAAGATGAAGCGTGCCATCTTAGAAAACTTGAGGAGTCATGGTTATGGCATAAAATATTGGGACATCTCAGCTTCGATCACATCATTATACTTAGCAAGAAGAAAGTTGTCAGAGACATGCCAGAAATAAAGAGGCCTTCTAATACCATATGCAAATCTTGTCAATTGGGTAAACAGACCCGCACATCCTTTAAGGCCAAAGAGGAGTTGTCAACAAGAAGACCACTCCATCTTGTGCACATGGATCTGTGTGGACCTGCAAGAACTAAAACACCAAGTGGAGAATCCTACTTCATGCTGATAATAGATGATTTCTCCAGAATGACATGGGTTGCTTTTCTCAAGAATAAATCGGAAGCTCTGGACAAATTCAAATTATTTAAGGCATTAGCAGAAAATCAGACAGGATGCAAGTTGAAATGCATCAGATCATACAGAGGAGTTGAATTCACTGATTATGACTTTGCTGACCTATGCAATGAACATGGCATAAAACAACAATTCACTATTGTAGGAACACAGCAGAATGTAGCAGAAAGACAAAACAGATCTGTTCAACAAATTTCCAGAGCCATGATGCAAGAGAATAATATTTCTCAAACCTTCTGGGAAGAAGCAGTGCACACAGCAGTACATATCCTTAATAAAGCTCACTTAAGGCCAAGCAATGACAAGACTCCCTACGAACTGTGGCATGGAAAGCCAGCTTCAATCAGACATTTCAGAATCTTTGGTAGCAAGTGTTACAAAAATAATAATGATGAAAATATTGGAAAAATTGATGCAAGAGCAGATGAAGGAATATTTCTAGGATATGCATCCAAAAGCAAAGGGTACAGGTGCTACAACAAGACTCTTCGGAAAATAGTAGAAAGCATTGATGTAAGATTTGATGAAGAATTTCAAAACAATACAAGAGATATTGACTATTGCAGTCCATCAGATAACCATGAAGAAGAAGACCAGAATGATGATGAAACAAGCAAGACTATAGAAAATGAAGAGCTGAGCTCAAAAGCCCCCTCAAGATACACTCAGAAGAATCATCCCGAAGATCAAATCATAGGAGATAAGAAAGCAGCGGTTTAGACAAGAAGGAAGCTAACAGAACAAACTGAAGAAGTATACATAGCCATGTTGTCACAATAGAGCCAAAGAAATTTGAAGAAGCCAGCAAGGACAAGTCTTGGGTAAAAGAAATGAATGAGGAATTGGACCAAATTGAAAAGAACAATACCTGGGAACTAGTTCCTAGAACAATTGAGAAAAATATCATTGGTTCAAAATGGGTATTCAAAAACAAAATGAATGAGAAAGGACAAGTAATCAGGAATAAAGCTAGGTTGGTCTGCAAAGGATACTCACAAATTGAAGGACTTGATTACGATGAAACAATTTCCCCTGTAGCCAGAATGGAAGCTATCAGAATGTTCCTGGCATTTGCATGCTACCAAAACGTCAAATTATCTCAAATGGATGTAAAATCTGCATTTTTGAATGGAGACTTAGAAGAAGAATTCTACATGGAACAACGAGAAGGCTTCTCATTGACAGACAAAGGAGACTATGTGTGCAGACTGAAGAAGGCCCTATATGGACTAAAACAGGCTCCTCGTGCTTGGTACTCAAGACTGGATAAGTATTTGCAAAAACAAGGCTTTAAAAGAGGTGGAGTAGACAGCAATCTATACATAAAAGCCCATGAAAATGAACTCCTGATTGTTGTAGTATATGTTGATGACATTATGTTTGGAAGCAATAGAGAAGAACTAGCAAAAGGTTTGCTGATGAGATGAAAACAGAGTTTGAGATGTCTATGATTGGAGAACTCACTTTCTATTTAGGACTTAAAATTCAGCAAAAGAACACAGGTACATTCATCTCACAAGAAAAATACTTAAAGGAAATGATGAAAAAGTTCAAAATGGAGGACTGCAAACCTGTGTCAACTCCCATGACCACAGGTTGCAAGCTATGTGTTGATGATGGGTCTGCTAATATAGATCAAAAACTCTACAGATCCATGATTGGAAGTTTATTGTATCTGACTGCATCAAGACCAGACATCATGCTAGCAGTAGGACTAGTGGCTAGATATCAAGCAGCACCTAAACAAAATCACCTTCTTGCAGTCAAAATAATATTCAGATATCTACAAAGAACAGCACAATATGAACTTTGGTATCCTAAAGGCAAAATCTTCACCTTGACAACGTACACAAACGCAGATTGGGCCAGTTGTGTGGATGACAAGAAGAGTACAAGTGGAGGTGCATTCTATCTAGGAGAAAGTCTGGTGGCATGGTTAAGCAAGAAACAAACATCTATCTCCCTGTCTACAGCAGAAGCAGAATATATAGCAGCAGCAGCATGTTGTACACAAGTCATGTGGATGAAGCAAACTCTCCAAGACATGAAGGTAAGCATTGATGAACCTATCTCAATCAAATGTGATAATACAAGTGCTATAAGTATATCAAAAAATCATGTGCTTCACTCAAAAACAAAGCATATCCCAATCAAGTATCATTTTCTCCGAGAACAAGTGGCTTAGAAGATAGTAAAGCTGGAGTATGTGCCAACAAAAGAACAGACAGCTGATATATTTACCAAACCTCTTGCTAGAGAACCATTTGAATATTTGAGAGATAAACTAGGGGTAGTATATGTAGATGCTACTCTCTGATATGAAGAGAAAGCACAGCTTCAGGGGAGAACAGAAGCGAAAATATCATTCCAGGGGGAGATCAGCCAACAAGGAAAGCATGAAACAGGTCCTCAGGGTCAAAGGATTATGGAAAGAATACACCCAGCATACAGGAGTCAATGAAAAGGCTAAAGGATCAGAATTTTAGATTTAATCCAAAATTAGGAGCAGCAGGGTACAAAGTCAGAAGATCTCAGAGAGAGGAAATGCAGAAAGTAGAAAGAAAATGAGCAACCCTTTGCCATTGATGTCAAAGGGGGAGGATAGTAATAGAAGAAAGGGTCTTGTCTTAAAAGGAAAGCAGAGGAAGTGCATTGCCATTAATGCCAAAGGGGGATATTGTTGGAAATTTTGTCATTGATGGCAAAGGAGATGGCTAAGGAGAATTCAAAGGAGCAGTAGAGGAACTTTAGGAGCAAGGAGCAGCATCAGTCAAGGAGCAGAGATATTTGGTTCTGAGTGTGGGAACATATTATAGAAAGTATGAAAAGAGTGTTGAAAACTGTGTGTGAAGGGTCGTGGAAATGCCCTGCATAAAATAAGGAATTCGGTGTTGTTGATTAATTGTAATAAGGTTTAATGCAAATGTTTTGATTTATAAACAATTCTGATGCACGGAGGATATATATAAAATAAGGGTTAGTATAGATATATGAAGATCCTCTGTTCGGAACTTATATGTGTTGTATTGATCGAATAACTCTGAAATAAGGGCTCATTCGAGATTCTGCACATACATATCTGAAGGGCCGGAAGGATCGATGTCACAAAAGGAGAGGCGGAACCATAGTCAAATGCGCAGTGTGAATGGAGCTATGCGTAGTAACAGATGAAATCACAGCAGTGAAATGCGATGAATAGTTATATATATATATATATATATATCGAAAGGAGCGGAACACATAAAAGATCGGAACAGGCGAGGACAGAACCTGGAGTGGAGAACGGAACCGTGACCGAGAGGAACAGTGACGGCGGTTTGGAGCGAAACCGTAGGTTTCATCGCACCACCATCCGTCGGGCAAGCGGTTTCCACCATTCGCCAACGATTCCATAGACTGACTGACGCGTTTCCCTGAACAAAATTGGAAAACCGCCATTTAAAGTGCGCCATCGCATGTTATAGTTCGTACCAAGACGCCGAGCGATATGCGTACGAGCCACTGATTTGGGAAAGGGCCATCGGATGGTGATCGCACGTCGGACTTGCCCGGAGTTTAACCAAGATGCACGGAGGATAGACAGGTACGATACGAGCGTTTGATTGGGTGATTGGGCGTAGAGGTGGGCCCGGAGTCGAGGTTTATTACATAGTAATTTTTTAACCAGCGCATTGGGTTAAATGTGAAAGGTGAAGAGTTATAACCGTGATTCCAAGGTTTGGAGATATATATATATATATATATATATATATATATATATATATATATATATATATATATATATATATATATATATTTTATGAGGAAACCATGAGCATATAAGAATTTATTTATGTTAATATATATCGAATGTTGACGCGTTGGGGTTTAAGACAAATTCAAGGATACTATGCAGCATTTCGAAACACTGGGTGAAAAATTTACAATATATTGGTATATTATGCTGTGAGCTAATATTACGGTTGTTCTAAATCAAGCATATAAGTGCAAAGGCCCGAAAAGTTGGAGATGCATGGTTATATGCATAGAAAGAAAATTTGGGTTAAGTACTAATTTGAGTGCAGGTGATTTTATGTGCAAGTAAGTTTTAATTATTCAAATTTCCGGCCCAAAAAATGGAGTATTGAAATTTCCCAGATCAACAGTTGGATTGAGTACAAATTTGTTGTATTCATTTTATATGCACATAGAAAGAGGAAGTATGAGGCCTGACAGAGGTAAACGAAATTTGTAGAGTTGAAGAGATGTACAGCAAAGGGATTCAAAAGTGCAATGAACTAGAGAAATATGCAGATGACAGTAAACAAAGAGAATGAAAAACAGTTTCTTAACAGCAGTAGAAAAAGACAAAATCCAGTAAAGCAAAAGTTCAAAAGAAGAGCTGAGTGATATTGAAATGTGTAACTGAAAATGTAAATATTTTTTTGTTGTTTATATTGTTTTTGATGCAAAGGCAAGTATCCTAAGGAAAAGAAAAAATCCCACTGTAGCATGGAAATTTGTACATATTGTAGTAATTTTAAAAATGAGTTGGATAAAGGAATAAGAAGACAGAAGCCAAAGATTCATGCCCGTTCACTCCAAATTCTTTATGAAATACAAACAGTCATGTGAGGAACTCTATATATAATATCACATTGATATGCACAAGAGAGGTTAGAGAGAGAAAATATAGAAGGAAGAGTATAGAAGTGTAAGGCAGAGAACATTAAGAAAAGAAGAGCAGAAAGAGAAGCTACAGAACAGAGCTGATATCTGAGGTAAATCAGCAAACCTTCAGTTTGATAAATTGTGGAAGTTGGAGCTTCCCTATCAAGTTGCAGCTTGATAGCTGTCAGTTGTAGCTGACTGAGGTTGGAGCCTTCTGTAGGTTGGTGCCTGCAGAAAAATTGAAGGGAGTTGGTGCTTCCTTGCAAGTTGTAGCTTGTAGAATTGAGGTAGGAGGCTTCTGTAGGTTGGTGCCTGCAGAAAAACAGTGGTGAGAGGGAGTTGGAGCTTGCCTTTGCATCACAACAATAATAAGATGTGGTTTTCTCCCTTTATGGGTTTCCTCTTATATCTGGTGTCTTTGTGCATGATGTTTATGTGTTGATCTGATTTATATCATCTGCTTAATACCTGCTGCTCTCATTTGAAGTCTGTTGTTATATTATATTAATACTCGATGCTCACATTCTAAGATTACTCACATATTAAGCTGGACATGAAATGAAGGTGTAAATAAGGTTTATTAAAAAATCAAAATGATTATGAATGTATTAAACTGATTCACCCCCCCCCCCCCTCTCAGTTTAACTAAGAGTTCAAAAAAACACAGTACAACCAAGAATCAGCGATGAAATACAGAAAATTCTACAGCTATCAGAGCACACTAGAATTGGAGATTGGTACTTATATCAAAAACATACAGAAATCAGAGTTTTTGGGTCCAATCTGTTACCTTATAAACTTCCTAAGTATGTGCCAATGAGAATTTTTTCCTTGGAGTATATCAGGCAAATCTTAAATTCAGATTATATCAACTTCTTAGCAGCCAAAAAGAAGACCCAATTTAAGTTGAAGAATCAGGTGGGACCTTTTATTTGTAATCACATAGATGTAGAACAATAAGTAGCAAAACAGTTACTTGAATACAAATTTGAAGAAAGCTTCTCATGGAATTATGATCCACAAGGAATACTAAGCAAAATGAGGGTTAAGTGAAAACTAAAACCTTATATTCATGAGAAAGAACGAGAGATTGAACAATATGTCAATCAAACAAAGTGGCTAGAAAATACCTTGGTAGAAGCAGTTAAACAAGGTGATACTAGTCACACCTTGCAAACTATGAATCAAGGAGAGAAAGATACTAAAAGAGGCAGAGAAGAAGGTACCTACACTACTGAGACAACAACTGAAAATAGGTTTAAACTTAGATACAATAAAAATCCTCAGATCAATTCAGTTGATAAAGAAAAAGTGACTATAGAAGTGGAAGATACAGATGTTCCAAAGACAAACACAAATGCAGCTACAGTCATTACAAATGAGCCATCAACAGAAATTCTGAATGAATAAGATACTGATAATTCCAACACACAGGTAATAAAGAGCAGCAGAGTATGGAGGCATCCTCCTCAGAGACAACAGAAGTTAAAGATCTTGACATCAGAGAGAAATATAAGCAGATAAAGGCAAAGAATGAAGAAATAAAAAATGAGATCTATTCTCAGTATTTGAAACAAACACCAGGTATCCATAAACATACTTCTATCAGCTTTTGATTATTCAAACAAGAAGTTGATTATGTCAGTGCTTCAACCAACAGTCAGGACTCCCAAGAGAGTGGCAGATTACAAGAAATTTGATCTTGAAGTGCCAACAGAAAGTATCCATGCACTAGATCAAATTGAATTTCACAAGCAAACTTTTGAGATGTTATATTCTACCATTACTACAAAGGCCATGAGATTCCATAAGCTTCAGAATACAATAATAAATATAAGAGATCAAATGAAGGTTGATAAGGCTTCCTCATGTGCTAAATATCTTAGGATTAAGTCTTTAGAAGAGTTGGTTATTCAAGTAGGATATGATCCTCCCAATGTCAAAGCTACAGAAGAGTTGGTGAAGAAAAAGAATGTTGATATTGCAGCATTGAGGAAATAGCTCAAGCTTCCACCAATTGAGCATCCACAAGCCAAAGAAATAGTTCAAGAGGAAAACCAGAAATATAATATGATGAACTTAATTCTACAATTAACATGACAGATAAAAGAAATGGAGATCCAAATGGACAAACTTGTCCATGAAGAGAAATTACAAAATCACAGGAAACTCCTACAGTAATTCCCATGGTTACTACAGTTGTGCCTTCAACTCTGGCAGAAGAGTTGGCACCAAAAGTACCACTGGCTACTGCAGTGCCAGTAACCTCATCCACTACTCCAACCATATAATCCTCTACCATAGCAGCTCAACATTCTGATGAGGCTAGTAAATTAATTAAAGCCATGGAGGAGATGTCACTTCAAAGCAATGAGATCAACAGATTGAAGAAAGTGATTAAAAATCTTGAAGACACTAAGAAGCTAGCCCAAATCAATGCTGAAACTCATGAACAAAGGGCTAACAGGTTAAATGTGGAATTGAAGAATCTACAAAAATATTTAACCTTGAAAGAACCAATATCTTATGTGAAGAATCAGTTATGGAGTAAAATCATTGAAGCCATCAATAATGTTTGGCCATCAATCGAGGTAATATATGAGCAGAGGGATTTATTGAAGGTAGCACAAGAAGAGATTCAGAAAACAAAAGATAAGCTAGGTGACAAAACTGAGCAGGCCCTAGAACTAAAAAAATTTCTCAACAGCCAAAACAAGCAAGAACTTGAGGAGATAGAAATTACTGATAGAACAGAGACAATCCTTGAGATAAGGAAAGTCATTTCGAAAAAGAATTTAATGAAGCAGTTAGAAGAAAAATGTGAAAACATAAACATAGCCATAACCAAGTTTATGGTTAAGTTTGAGATTTTGAGGCAAAGAGGTTTTCCTAACATCCTAGTGATTAATGATAAACTCATGCCACGAGAGGACTACAACAAAAAGATTAGATATTATGCAAAAGAGTATTTTGACAAAACAGAAGGACAAGGAATTCCTACAGGGAAGGTTTTACATAGAAGTTTTGAAGACTTGTTGTATCTACAGCATAAGATAAAACACTTATTCATTATAAAACCAACATTTTCTAGATATACTGAGGCAGTTGAGAACTTTAGGAAGCTGAAAAAGATAAAAATTCCTGATCAAGAATCTTGGGAATCACTCACTGACTTACTGTAAAAGTGAAATTGCAAATCAAAGGATAAAACAGTTTGCTGATTTTTTCACAGTCAAAATAGAATTTTACAGCAGTAAGGCAGTTTTGACAGAGTTTAAAGTGTATCAGAGGTAAAGAGTATCAGATTCAAGAGTATCAGATAAGAAGATAAAATTTCAAAACAGATTTGAAATATCATTACCAGCAAAGAAGACACCAAGGCAGCCAGCTGCACCCAATCCACAACGGCATTTTATATTTTATTTGGATAAATAGGACAGCTTACTAAGTTGTTAAGTAACTGTCACTATTTTGTTGTAAAAGATATTTTATTTCCTTAGAAAAATCCTATGATTATTCTAGGATATTTTGTAAACATTTTTGTATATATAGTTCATCTTTTGAAGTATTATTGTGGAATAAATTGCTGAAGATTTCTATAGTCATTTTTGTTGTACTTGAAGGTGTTTTGTTGCAAGTTTGAGTAGCAGACTGGATCAAATCATCTAGCATCATATTTCAGGATTCATGTGATGAGCCATTGAAGTGAATTACTTTCTATTGTCTTTGTTTATCTTCTTATGCTTACATGCATCCATATATGTTCTCTAAATTTGAAGAATAAATCAGGAGTATTATTACAGGATTTGTTAAAAGCACCCTGTCTTTACTTATTTATCATTTCTATGTTTTCTGCTGATTTCCAGAGTAGGGAACCCTTAATTTCTCCCTCTTTCGAATGACCTTTGTCTACTCCTTCCTTATCCTAATTAAATAATCCTTCATTGCTCTTTATCCTAGTTAAACCACTTCCCCAAACAGCCTTCCAAGATCTTCAAAGACTTATCTATCTTGCCGTGAAAACATTTGAATTTTTTACCTTGATCCTAGTTCTGTCTGCTTGAATTTTGACTCCTTAGCCCAATGGACAAACAGATATCCCACTATCCATCTCATTAAGTGATTTTTTCCCACCAAACCAAAACCAATTTGCACATCATAACTAACCTAATATCATATAATTAAAACAAAGTTAAATCTTATAGAGAAAGCCCTCTCTAAACCCTAAGAAGACTAAATCTTAGAGTTTAAAATTTGGTTTGTGGTTACCTCTAATGTTCTTATACTTTAAATCAAAATCTCACAACTTTAGAATTATTAGAGTGATAACACTCTCCTAGCAGTATTTCCCTTTTTTTAGCAGAACTTATTTATGATAAATTTGTTTGTGCAGGTATGTCAATTACCTATCTTGCGGGGAGTATGGTTTGAGATATTGTGTTTTCACGGAAAAAAATATATATTCAACTTCCTTTCCAGTAGTTAGACCTTAGATTAGTCCTTTTTCTGTAATCTTTGTTTTCTGCAAACTAGTGATTGGTTTAGTAGTTTTATTTGAGCACATGAAGTATAATATATAGTGGTTGTAGGCCTTTTTGGGGTTTCCATATAGGTTTTATTTCAATGTAATAGTTAGATTTCCAACAAAATTCTACTTATCATTTTTCTATCATCTCAATTTTTTGCGATTCACATTGATAACATGCTTTATTTTTTTAGAAAAATAGAGTAAATTAGTGTGGTGTGTAGGTACTACTGTTGATCTACAAGTATGAAATTTTCATTCACACTCATCATCCCACCACTATATCCCCTTATTCAACCTCAACAACCCCCTCAAAAAATTGTTCACCAAGAGCACATCTCCAGGTTATTGAAGGCCATTATGTGCATTGGGTTTTGTGAAAAATGGGACCCTTAAGGGTACTAAGTTTTGAAATAGTCTCATACAACCTTAATTTACCCTCCAATACCCTTCCCTACCTTCATATCTCCTTTTCCACCCTTATAATTCTCACGGATTCAATCTTGTAGCAAAATAGGACAATCATGTAGCACTTTGTCCCGATCATGTAACAATATGAAAAAACCCTCCAGATGCATTTTAATTTGCTCCACAACACTCTTGAACACTCCTATGCACTTTATTATTATTATAAGACCATAAAAATTAATCAATTTTATTCATATACCTGGTAGGAACTTTTCCTCGGCTAATAAAGTAGATAGACAATCATTCCCAGCAATCATATAGCAAAACAGTACTAATCTTCTGCTATTTTTTAGCATGTTTTAATGAGTATATTTTGAGTTAATTCCACTTGGATTCACTCATAAAAAAATTATATTTAATAAAAAAAATTACCCCATGTCATTTTCACTTGATCAGGTTAGGCATTCAGTAGGTTAGCTAGTTTACTAGTTTTAGAATTTATGGTTTTTAGAGTAGTAATTTTCTTCTATTTTTTAACACATCTTAACGAGAGTATTTTTGAATTATTTCAATTGGATTGGAATCCTAGGACATCATAATTAATAATAAAAATTACCTCATCTCATTTTCATTTTATTTTCTTGGGCATTAGGCAAGTTAACTTGAGCAACAGACATCTTCTAGCAAACTTGTAGTAGTTTGTTTCTGAGATATTCCTTGCCCATATTCACTAATGGTAGAAGTATATTTATAGCCTATGCTAATGCTCTAAGACCTCTTTGTTTTATATGAGGCTCACTTAGGTCACCATTTTGATCTTACATCACTTGCTTCTTGAATGTTGATTTCTGCAATTAGTCTAGATATCCTTTCTGCAATTTACTTTATGGAAATTGTGATTTCCTTCTTGCAAGAGTAATCTAGGACTTATCCTTCCCTGCAAAATAGAATAGATTTCCTTTAATTTCATTTCATTTCCAGAAATATATATTATATTTGCTTAGTTTTCATTATGCTTTACATTTTTTCAAATAGAATAGATTTCATTTCCTTTCCTTTCCAACAAAAGTAGAATAGGTGTGCTTATTATTATTGGCGGCTTACCTAGATATTTGCTAATTTGAAGTTGTTTCATTGCTTTCTTTCACTTGCATCAAAGGGATTCAGGCCAGGGAAAGGAAGGTTTTTTCTGCACATATAGCTTTGATCCCTCTTAAGTTTGTAGGAACCCTGGGTTGATAATTTAAGTCGATAGCCTCAGGATTTGCAGCAGTCTTGTTGCAATACTGGGGCTCATCATGTTTGTTGGATTTTATTTCTTTTATTATGTTCTCTTCATCAAGAAATTACCAAAATATCTAAACCATGAAGATCATAAGAAACAAAGAACAGAAATATGTAGGATCCAAGCCATGGAAAAACCCCACAAGGGGGAAAACCCAAAAAAATCATCTTCTTATAGAATCTGATCAAAGTGAGATATCCAAGACTCAAAAACCAAGATCAAGACTATCACAAAATCCCCAATTCATCCCTCCTTCAATTCTTCCTCCACCAATTCAAAGTCAACAAATTCAATGTCAGTCAACACTCCCAAAATCTGTTAAAACTCTGAAATTTTTGGGCCCGTAGTATCTCTAAAGCTTAGGTCTTGTAATAGCTTTGAAATTTCACATGTGTGAATAGAATTAGGGAAAAAATGGACAATTTTATCTTAATTTTTACCTTCTCTCTCTCTCCTTTATATTTATCTCTTTCTTATTTTACTTTCATTGGTTTTTCTTTCTTTTCTTGGCATATAAAATGATATGATGATTTGGGGGTGAATCGGGTCGAATTGCACTATATTAATACAAGTATAGGATGTCGAACAGCTGCTTTTCTAGGCTGACTTGGTCTTTTGGATGACAAAATTGATTTTTTGACTCAAATAAAATGATTTTTCCTTTTCTTACAAATATTCCAAATGGGACTTTGGCTCAATAACATTTCTTTGACTTATAATAAATTTTCTTTTGACTCAAATAACCCTACAAGCATGAATAACATGCTTTGACTAAAAAATAAAATAATAATAATGAGTTTAATGATTGAATATAATAAATATATCAATAGTACATTTGAGTTACGTTATGAATACTAACACTAGTTACATTTTCAAGACTCCCTCTTAACTAGGGAGGTATTCATAATAACACAACAGGATATTCTCAAATTGAAATATTCTCATTAGAATGGATTTGGATTGATAAGCAACATCATAACACCATAACTAACATTGCCAAAAATATCAAGGCCTTGAATAACAAGCTTTATCTCTCCACTAGATCATAGCACAATTTTGGGAGGCATAAATTTGGACACCACCACCACCTCTCTAGGAACATACACCATATGGATTATCACAAGGTATGTCCTTACAGGACTATTCATATATTGGATATCACCCATCATTAAATAATATTAGTCCTTAGGGGCAAAGAATATTGGTCTCAAATGCTTATCCAATTCACCATTCTACCTATTATTTCCTTCACTAGGATTACAGATATTAGTCCTAGCCATAGTGCATGACACATGGAGAATACAGTTTCCATTCTCACTTCCTCTCAACAAGGGATTAAATCCTCACTCCCTCTCCAAAAAGAAAGAATAAACACAAACATGAGCTTATCTCAAAAGTACTCATCAATGCATCAGCTACATGTTCTTTTGTGGAGATATGGTTGTAGCTTCTCAACTCCTATCTACATTGTATCATAACGAGCTTTGGCCTTCTTAGTTCTTTTTCACTCCTCACATAGTTTCAACATGTCATCAAGTAGTTCGTCAAACATCTTATGGAGAAAAAATTCTTCATAGTTGATTACAAAAGCCTTCTCATCTACTTTATTTGTACTGCAACATAATTATTATGTCATGTTCTTCCAATAAGTCATATAAACTTTCAATAATTAGTAGTATCTTTATTACAAATATCACCTGTCAAAGCATTCAATGTAGAACCAATTATAGCTCCCTCTTTCTGGTTGAGGTGGATGAACTTCTTCTTGATCAATATCGAATCCAACATATCGTCAAGTAATCAATAAACTATCTCATGACTTCTTGTATTAATTCGTTGCTTCATATGACTCTAGAGTGTACACACTTCTGCTAGTGTGTACCAAAAAAATATTGATGTCATTTATTATCATAGTTTCCAAAACAATCTATGTTGCTCCAAATTGTATGAGGCTTCAAGTCTTTCTCTACTTCTAGCTCCCTCTAGAGTCACCATTACTTCGTTTTCTAACTTCACACTCTTCAAAAGTCTTTCCAATGATGTACTTTGCTAGTATATGTCAAAGTATATATATATAAGAATCTTGACTTTCCTTTTCAAATTTTAACCAATACATATCATTCATTTTGCTATTAACTTTCTTCCCAAGTACTATTTTAAATCATGTTCTTTTTTCAAATTCTTCTGAAGATATGAGTCCTCTTTTAGATATCTAGACATATTTCTTTCTTTCATGTTGCCATTAAGTTGACTTCATTTTGAACTGAATGTTACTTTAACCTTATTTGAATATGATGTCCATAAATGATGAAGTTCCTTCTTCCATTTTGCTTCTAGACTATATTCATACTTCTATACTGCTTCAATGTTGCTTCCAAGATCTTCTACGAAAATTGACTTCTACTACATTCTTTCGAATCTTCCAATGTCAAAATTTGGTAGTATCACTAAACTTGGTGCTTAAAAAAAAAAAATTATGTTGTAAATACTTCTATATTTCTTCATAATGACTTTGATTATGCTATATATATTATTTTATTGTAAATATTGTAGTCCTTGATTGCTTCAAAATCTTCATGATGAAACTAATTGCTTCAGTGATTGTAGAATGCTTGTGACTAGGAATGTTGTCTAGACAACTTTTTACGATCCAAACTCTTATATTATGGCTAATTGGATGATATTATGACTTCTTTCAACTCTATGTGAAGATATGCAATTGTGTGTCCCTTCTAGAATTCCATGTAAACTCTATTTCTTCCAATCCTAGATGCTTTTTCAAAGTTTGATTTTCATGACCTATAATTTGCGAATCCCAAGAATATTCTACAAGAATAACTTTAACTACTACTCTAAATTCTAAGAAATAACTTCTTGCAACCCTGGTATTCACCAATTTCTTCAATACTAAGGGTCTTAGTTGTCTTCAACCTTATATTTCTTTTTGGCTTCTTATTCTTCTGCAATATGTGCTTCACTTCTCGCTTTCCGCTTTTTTTTCTTTTTTTTCTTAGGATCTTTGGCACAATATCTTTTATAATGTCCAAATTTATTGCAACCAAATCAATGTACTTTAGACATGTCTTTGTTTCTGCATGGTTTATCATAGTTGTTGTTATTGTATCTATGACAAGGTTCAAATATTCCAAACTTCTTTTTTGATCTAGTAGCAAAAGCTTGAGCATTTTCATTATCGGTTTTGGTGTTATCCTTGGTTTGTATATTTTCTTCTCTTAAAACACATTGTGCCCAAAGTTCTTCAAATGTTGGAGTTTTTTTATTTTTTGCATAGATGCTACTCCCAAAAACACTCTAATTTGTAGGTAGGACATTAAGTACAGAGGTGATTTATTCAAAATCAGATATAAATTCTCCAATTCCTTGAAGTTGGTCCTTCAATTTTGATACTTTCATAAGGTATGAGGCCACATATTAATATTTTGGTGTCCTTTTTCTATAAATTGGATTCCTTAAAGATATTATTTCTAACCTATAGTGTTGACAAAATATAGTTTGATGAATTTTTCATAGACTTCTTTGGATGTGGACAAATATGAAACAAAAGAGATGAGGTGGTCCTTGATAAACTCAAAGAGGATTCTTTGAGACCTAAATTCTCCCTTGTTATACTTGGCCACTGCTTGAACATTTTTCTTGTCTGGTTCTGTAACTTTGCCTAAAAATAAATCCATGACTTCATTTTATATGAGCACCAAATCATTTCTTTCTTCCAAGCCTTGAAATTATAAGCTTCGTCGATTTTGTTTCCTAATTTACGCATAAATCCCATTTGACAAGAGGATTGAGACATGTAATGTAGTAAGGGACTTACTTTTCAAAGGAGATTTATTTGATATTAAAGTGCTCCAAGAATGTTGAAAATGCTTCCAAGAGTCTCCAAAGATGTTCTTGAGTGGCTTGCAGTAGTGACGTTTCCAAGGATGGATGTTAAAATAATGTCTTCAAGTTTTTATGATGACTTCTTCAATTGATGGATGATTAATGAACAATAACTTGACAATGTTTCCAAAAATCATTCAAAGATATAGAGAGAAAGATAGTCGCTACAAAGGTATCCTTCAAAAGTGAATGATGATTGCTACAAAGATAATGGTCTTTGGATATTCTTCCATATGCCTTGATAAAATAATATCTTCAAGTGTAACTATTGAAAATGGTGTCCTCCAATTTATTTTATGATTGTTGTATAAGTTTATTCAAAATTTCCAACAACGGTGATCTTCAAGCTACCCTTTCTTCACCTTAGCTTTGAAACCATGTTGAGAAATCAATATGCATGTAAATTAGAGTAGATTTATCTTACTTGATAATCACTTGTTAATTTTTGTTGGCTTTTATTTATTTTATTAAGTTCTCTTCATTAATAAATTACTAAAATATACAAACCATAAAGATCACAAGAGACAAAGAACACAAAGATGTAGGCTCCAAGCCATGGAAAAACCCCACAAGGGGAAAAACCAAAACAAATCCTCTTCTTATAGAATCATATCAAATTGAGATATCCAAGACTAAAAAACTAAGACCAAGACCGTCACAAAAGCCCCAAGTCATCTCTCCTTCAATTCTTCCTCAACCAAGTCAAGTTCAGCAAAGTTAAAGCTAGCCAATGCTCTCAAAATCTCGTCAAAAATTGAAATTTTAGAACCTGTAATATCTATGAAGTTTTAACCCTGTAACAGATCTAAAATTTCACACATGTGAATAGAATTAAGGCATAAAATCTCTATTTTATCTCTCTTTTGAACTCTGATCTCTCTCTCCTTTGACTTATGTTCTTTCTTCTTTTAATTTCATTGGTATTTCTTTCTTTTCTCGGCACAGAAATCGATGTGATGAGTTGGTGGTGAATGAGATAGAATTGCATTGTATTTATACAATTCCATGAGGTCGAACCACTTCCTTTATAGGCCAACTTGTCCAAGAGGGCCAAATTGGTCTTGTGGATGAAAAATTTGACTTTTTCACTCAAATAAAATGATTTTTCTTTTTTTTACAAATAGTCCAAATGGGACTATGACTCAATAATATTTATTTGGATCATAATAAATTTTATTTTGACTCAAATAACCATATAAGCATGAATAACATTCTTTGACTAGAAAATAGAATAATAATAATGAATGAAGAGAATAAATACATCAATAGTACATTTGAGTTAGATTATGAATACTGACACTAGTTACATTTTCAATAATGCAATCATATATGCAACCAGACCGATCCTTTGCAATATTTCAAACGGTCAACAATATCTCACTATTAACTTTGCACAACTGCCCAATTTCAAGGAAATGTTTCTTTCCTTCACCCTTACGAAAACATGGTCACCAATTATTAATTCCCTATTTAATTGTTTCCTATATGCATAATTTTTTTATCTATCCTAGGCAAACTTCAAATTATATTTAATGTTTTCCACTTGCTCTTCCATTTCCCTTATAAAATATAGACCAAAAATGGCCCTATCAACTGGAGTGTCCCAACTTACCGGTGTGTTGCAATTCCTACTATACAAAGCTTCAAATGGGTTCATCTTGAAATATTCTCGATACCCATTATTATAAGAAAACTCCATAAAATGCAAATATTTTTCTAATTTCAATGGTTTTTCCATCACATACATCCTCAACATGTCCTCGATGATCTCATTGACTCTTTATATTTGACCATCTAACTCTAGATGGCATGTTGTAATAAGATTCAAATCAGTGTCAGATCCATTAAATAATGATGTCCAAAAATTGGATGTGAATTTTGGATCTCCATCTAAAATAATTGCCTTGGGTACACAATGCATCTAAACTATTTCCTTCATGAAAGCCTCAGCAACATTGGTTTCCTTATGCGTTGACTTCACTGGAATGAAGTGGGAGATTTTATCCACCACAACCATGATGAGATCATGTTGCTTCATTGTTTTAGGCATATTTTCCACTAATGAATGGGTACTGGTTGTGGTAACCTCGCTAAGTTTCTATGCTCAGTTTTAACCTTTTGGCATTCCAAGCACCTCGATATATAATCAGCCACTTATTTCTTTATACCTGACCAAAATTATTGTTTTCATATTGTTGAGATTTTATTTTGATACCTTGGGTGCCCAGCATAAGGCACTCTATGCATATCACTGAGCATTAAATTTTTCAACCCCTGGGAATTTGGCACATAAATCTTGCCTTTATACAAAAGAACTATATTTTCTTCCATTTCAAAATCCTTGTATTTGGGTTGTACTTCGCCTTCTTATAAGTTTATTTTTATTTCCATGTATTGATGATCTTAATTCCCATCCTCTAAAAATTTTATTTTCAAATAAAATTTACATGTGTGTATGGTTGTAACATGCATTCCATGCACCCTTATGTTGAGTGCATCAACCACCTTATTTTCCTTACCTTTTATGCGCTTAATTTTAAAGTCATAATCACCAAAAAATTCCAACCATATAATTTTCATGGCATTTAAATGTGGTTGTCTAAACAAATGTTTTAACCCACTTTGGTCATTTCTTAAATGAAACCTATTTCCCATGAGTTGATACCTTCACATCTTCATGGCATGTATAATGGATTCCAACTCCAAATAGTGAGTGGCATAATTATTTTTGTGCTCCTTGAGCTTTCTAGATTCATAACACATCACATGTTTGTTCTGTGTGAGAACTCCTCCAAGTCCTTTACATTCATATGTGCACATAAGAAAGTATTTATCTAGATCATCTATCTTCAATATAGGGTCACTTGTTAACAACATTTTCAAATGTTGAAATGCCTCTTCACTTTTATGTTACCAGTCAAAATTTGCACATTTTCTGATCTGAATGGAAAATAGCATCAACCCATGGTATTCATCTACCCATGTTATCCATCCACCCATGGAATTTACCCATGGTATTGTAAATGGCATCGACCCATGGTATTCATCCACCCATGATATTTATTCACCCATGGTATTGTAAGTTACTCATGGTATGTATCCACCCATGGTATTCATCCACACATGGGATTTACCCATGGTATTGTAAGTGGTATCTACCCATGGTATTGGCCCATGGTATCCACCTATTGTATTCTATCTCAAAAAAAAGGCTATAAATAACAAGCCTCACTTTGTAAAATGACAGATTATCCACCACAATGTAGCTTCTACAGTTATTCTCTGTTTTAATAAAACAAGTTTTTTTGTGGCTTTATTTTATTTGTGTTCTCTCTTTTTTTTTCTGGCTTTCTAGTTTTGCAGTTCTTGTCAGATCCATTTCAATTTTCTTAGATCTTGGGGCCCTCCCCCCAAGATCCGGATCAATGGTATCAGATTCAGGTTACGCCTCCATGGGAATGAGGGTTTGAAGCATATTTCAGTGTCAATTTTTGGCAGCAATCTTCAGCAAACTCCATGAATTTCTTGGGCGGCGAGTTTTCAGATCAGATCTTAAACTTTTAGTGAAAATTTTGAAAAAAAAAAGAATATATCTAGATTCCTTGCGGAAAAATACTCAAATTCAAAAAAAAAATCGGCCAAATTGGAGTTCGGATGAGGGAGATATCGCTGATTCAAAATCAGCAATGTTGAAGCAATTTTTCTGACGACAATTCATGGACGGCGGCTCTCCTGTCATTTTTCACAGTTTTTAGTGAAAAATTTCAAAGAAATGGATATATATCTGAGCTCTTCTTGAAAATTCACCCAAGTTCAAAAAAAAAATCGATCAAATCGGAGTCCGGATGTGGGAGTTATTGTTGATTTAAAATCAACTATTTTTTCAAAAAAATTGTGACAGCGAGACAGTTCTAGCGCGAATCTGAGAGTCTAGAGTCTCCAGATAGTGGTTTCAAGCATATAAGAAGATGCAGAATGATCATTCCATTTCTAAAAATAGGTTATAATAAATATTCTGAGTTATATTGACCGAGTTATGCTCATTTTAAATCTAGAGCAGCATTTGGAGCGGGTTCCCTTTGGAGACGTGCCCTCCCACCCCGCTTTAGTAGGCACCTGCTTCACATTCATCAGTTTCAGCATAGCAGCGTTCAGCTTGGGTTATTTGGAGACGTTCCCTCCCACCCCAAGCTATGTAGGCACCTGCTATTTCATCAACAATCAACAACACGGTTATGGGTTAACCGCACAAAATCATTTTCATCGAAGTCCATTTGCTAGGCCGCACACTGTTAGTCACACAGTTGATCACAAGCATTACAGGGTATCTCTATCCTCGGATCTTCGTTTGTCATGGTTTTGGTTCATCCACAAACCCACACTTTATCGAAGTCCATTTTCTAGGCCGCACATTGTCAATATCACAGTTGGTCATAAGCATTACAAGGTATCTCTATCTTCGGATCTTCGTTCATCACGGTTATGGGTTAACTACACAAAACCCTTCTCTTCAGTGGCTCTTCATATTCAAAAAAGGCTTCTCAGGAGGGAACTTCACGCAATGGGGACCATTGCTTCTTAAGGAGGGAGGAATGATCTTAATGGAAAATAGCATCAACCCATGGTATTCATCTACCCATGTTATCCATCCACCCATGGAATTTACCCATGGTATTGTAAATGGCATCGACCCATGGTATTCATCCACCCATGATATTTACTCGCCCATGGTATTGTAAGTGACCCATGGTATGTCTCCACCCATGGTATTCATCCACACATGGGATTTACCCATGGTATTGTAAGTGGTATCTACCCATGGTATTGGCCCATGGTATCCACCTATGGTATTCTATCTCCAAAAAAAGGCTATAAATAACAAGCCTCACTTTGTAAAATGACAGATTGTCCACCACAATGTAGCTTCTACATTTATTCTCTGTTTTAATAAAACAAGTTTCTTTGTGGCTTTATTTTATTTGTGTTCTCTCTTTTTTTTTCTGGCTTTCTAGTTTTGCAGATCTTGTCAGATCCATTTCAATTTTCTTAGATCTTGGGGGCCTCCCCCCAAGATCCGGATCATTTTCTTTGCAAGGAAGTAATAGGTTGGGATATCATGGAGACAATAGAGGAAATTTCAACCTAAAATTGTCCATGAAATTTTCATGTAATTTCAATGTCATAATATGTAAAAAAATCAAAATCCTTTAAATTTAAAAAGAAATACACATAAATATTTTGGAGGGAAAAGAATAAAACTACCTTTTTTAATTGTATTTTTGGCTTATCTCCTTATAGGTTTACTCAAATTTCAAGTGTAGACACTCGTTGCATATTGAATTAAATTCCACATCCAACGAGTACCCATTATGCATACTTCTGAGAAGACCAACATTGATAAAAATTGAATTTACTTTAAAAAATGAAGTTTAACTTCAATTTTAATCAATGTGGTTCTTCTCGTAAGAATGCATAATGGGTACGCATTGGATGTGAAATTTAATTATGCATCCAAGGAGTGTCTACACTTGAAATTTGAGTAAAATTTAAGAAGATAAGCAAAAAATACAATAAAAAATCATCTTTTTCGTTTCCCTCCAAAATTCATAACTCTTATTTTATTATTTTAACTATTATTTTATTATTCTTCCTTAACAAGCCACTTTTAGGCTGAAATTTCCTCTAATGACCCTTCAATAAATATTTTGTAATAGCATGTTAAACCAATGAAAAATCTTACCGATGTCACATTTTTGGGTTTTGGCCACTATTTAATTGATTTAATATTTTCTAGGTCTACTACCGTCCCTTCTTCCCAAATAATATAACTCAAATAATGGATATTTCTCTCATAAAATGAGCATTTAATCAACTTAGAATATAATTGAAGCTCCCTAATTACTTGTAGCACAATCCTTAAATGTTTTTCATGCTCTTCCTCATATTTATAATATATTATGATATCATCAAAAAACATGTTCAAAATCTTATCCAAATAATCCTGGAAAACACCATTCACAAGGCATATGAAAACACTTGGGGAATTAGGTAGCCCAAATGGTACCACTACGAACTCATAATGGCCATATCGAGTTCAAAATTTTGTCTTGTTGATGTCCCCTTCCCTAATTATTAGTTGGTGATATCCTGACATCATATCAACTTTAGAAAATACCTTAACTCCCCTGAAAAAATCATATATCATGGATAATTGATACTTATTGACCTTGTTCCGCTAAAGAGAGTAAATGAAAGTCTTTGTGTACCATCCTTATTTTTAACAAATAAGAGTGGGGCACCTCGTAATGATACACTTGGGTGTATGTAATCTTTCCTTAATATCTCTTCTAACTACATTTGCAATTATTCTAGTACTGGTGTGTTCATCTTGTATGGTGTTTTTGACAACGGTGCAACTCCAAGTACCAACTCCATATAGAAGTCAATGTCTCTCTTAGGAAGCAACCTTGGAATTTCATCAAGCGCATATTCAAATTCTTTAAGTATTGGGTGATCCCCCAGACTTAGTGCTTGACCCTCAACCATCTCCTCCATGTGGGCTGTATAAATTTGGCACCTTTTTCTAAAATTATTCTTTAGTTGCATAATAGATATTTCCCTAAGATAAATTGACCTTGGTATTCCCTGCACTTTCCTTTGTTTCCTTTCTTCATCCATGAAAGTAAATGTTTTTTTGTAACAGTTTAATAATGTATGATTCTTTTCCAACCAATCCATGCCAATTAGGAAATCATATGATCCCAATGGTATTATGTTTGAATATGCATTTGTATCTAGCCCATTCATATCAATGGGACATTCCTTCACCAATTTTGTTATTCTTCTTTTAGCTCTTGTATCTAACTGAACTAACCATTCCATGTTATGCTTGGTTTTCTTCGAGTTCAATTTTTCAACCTTGTATCAAGATAGCTATGACTAGGTCTGGAATCAATTAGAATAGCAATGGTTTGTTATTTAACTTACCTTCCACTTTGAACATGTGTTCCTAAGGTTCAAACTCTTTGTTATCCATTGTTGCACAGATTATGGGCATCCTTCTACCCATGCCCTCCATTTTATCATCTCCTTGGATGTCGTGTATAGTCCTCATTTTTCCATCTTTGTGTGGTAAATCTACATATTTGTGCTGTCCATCACAACCCCAACATATAATTGGCTGAAATTTTGGTTTATTGTTCAATGAATCAACCCCCTTTGGTTCCCTATGTGCTCATTGTGTTGGTTTTTTTCCTGAGAATAATTTTTGAAATATGAGAGGTTGAAACATTTCTTCCTTTATTCTATCTTACTTCATTTGTTGTCATCCCAAGTCCTTTTGAAAATTGATTTATTTTTACCCTACTCATAGAGGTATTATTCCTTCCTCATAGCTTCATCTAAAGTATTTGGTTCATCAAATTTAATTCTATCACCATAGAATGGTGGTAATCCACTCACATACATTTGTATCTGCAACTTTTCATCTCTAATAAAATCTACATACCTTAGTAACTTAATGATTTTCTAACCATATTCCTCCATTGTCATGTTCCCTAATTTTGAGTTCAAAAAACTCTTGCATTTTTCTCTCGTAATAATGTTCAGAATGTACTTCCTTTGGAAGTAATTTTTAAATTTCTTCCATGAAATCCTCTTTTCATCCATATATTTTACTTCATTGAGCTGCTCCCACCATAAATTTTATTTCCCTTTCAAGTGACATATGGAAATTTGTGCCTCTAAATTGGAAGAATAATCATGTAGCTAAAAGTACTTTCTTATTTCCAATATCCAACCTTCATCCTCTTCTCCCTTCTTATACTCACCATTAAATGTTCGTGGTTTTACCTTTCTAATTTCCCCTTGTAAACTATCGAGGTTTGGTTTCCTTCTTGGCCTCCTAACTAGTGACATGCTTGAATTACTTTATGGTCTTTAGGAAACATGGGATCTCTTAGTGGATTTCCTTAATGCATGATGAGGCTACTCGGTTGCACTCTTAGAGTTTCTTGAACCTCAAGCATCTATCCCATTGAATTTTTAGTCATGTTCCTCTACATTTCAAGAATCAGAGCCCTAGTCTATTCTCATCTACAATTTATTTAGGCTCTATAAAATTTGAGTATTGATTTGTTTTTTTTATCTTATCAAACACTCATTATCATCTCTACAGTTTAGCACCTCCATTTAGAGACTCCTCATGGTATCTTGCAGCCCTCTATCTTCTAGCTTGTCCCTTCTAGGACCATTTCACTTTGTCCCAGCATCACCAATGTTAATGTTCATGGTTATTACCTATTCTTCATGGTTGTACAACACCTGAGTATCCCTTATACTCTTGGTTCTCATTTTGGCCCTGCTTTATAGGCCACCTATAGCCTTATTTTGAAAATTTCAGGAAAATTCTTACCTCAATCAAAATTCTGGGTTGGTAGGAGTATTCTCCTTATCGATAGCTTTCTATTGACTATCTATTTGTCCAAATATGAGTCCCATTATAAAATATATTTCCTCTAAAAAATTTGGTCTATTTACCCCATTTTCCCATGTTCTATCAGAGCACATTATTTCCAATTTCCTGATCAATTATGCATTTAAATTTTAAAATCTCTATCCTTGGCTAGGTTCTATATGTTGGGAATTGGGTTCAGTTCTCCCCATTTGTTTCACGACATGGATTAACTGCCTCTCGTAGATCCTAACTCTAGAAATTTCAGTGGAGAATAATGCCTGTGGGTTTTGGTCTAACGGAAATCATGATTTCAACAAGTGGTATCAAAGCCCCAGGTCTCAAGTTCGAAACTCACTTGGCTCACGTTGGGGGGAAGATTGTTGGAAATTGGGTTCAGCACTCCCCGTGTATTTCACGACATGGACTAACCACCTCTCATGGATCCTAACTCTGGCAATTGTAGTGAAGACTAATTCCTATGGGTTTTGGTCTAACGGAAATCGTGATTCCAACACTATATTCTCTTAGCTTTCTATTGGTTTCTTTAGCACTCCAATATGAGCTCTGATTTTTTAGTTTTTTATGCAACCAGCTCACAAAATAGAAAATATATATCAATGAATTAAAAAAATAGCATCTTCAAGGGGAAAACCTCCTTTAAATTACATAAATGAACAATTCTTGGATGATACAAATGATAAGAAAATTTTGTATATATAGGAGTCTAAGGGGTCACAATATAATCAAAGCTTACATAACAATAATAATGTAAGGTCATGTTGAAGCTTTGAAAATCGCTGCGACAACATTGGGGGATAACCACCTAGTCCGGAGCTTAAAGCAACTCCTTTTCCGTTTGGAGTAGTAGCTCCGACTGGTTAAATTAGGTCCAGTTACCTTTTCCCAAACTCTGATTACTGAAAGTATAACTTTCATTCATTAACGAAGAAGAGATATCAGATCATCTCTCTTGTTGATTAGGCAAGAAATTTGATCCTTAAGATGATCTGGGGCTCAGCCAAGCCACGACTAAGTTATGTCTTACAATTAACCTAACTATTCTAACCTAACTGAATTTATATTATTAAATTACAGTTAATTTTTAATCCTAAATGACACTATGATAATTTTATCCCTATGAAACTTGTTAGTTTAATACTATCTATTAATCCTAAAGTAACAAACTGTTAATGCTACATTTATCGTTAAAGTCTTTGTTAACTGCTAAAGTATTCTTAATTATCTCATATGTCAAATCTAAACTAATATATTCTATGTAATTATGCTAATTAACTAACTATAATATATAAATAAATATACCCTATACTATAATATATTCCTAAATATTACTAATATAATTCTAAGAATAATTCTAGTTTATTATAATATATCTATGATAACCTATGAAATGAATGTTCACTAAATAATATTATTATTATTCTAAGTAAACAATTAATAAAATCAACTCTAATTAAATATACTACCTAAGTAAAATTAAAATTATTCTAATTTTTTTAGGTTATTATTATTTATTGAAAGTTAATGTTATAAAACTAATTAATAACTAGTATGCTAAAGTTAACTCTAAAAAAAAAAAGAAAAAAGTAATTCTAATGTTATGTGTTATTGATTAAAAACAAATAAATTTATATACAAGATATTACATTAGTTCTAATGATTGATTTCTTAATATTTTGAATAATGATTAAAATCAATCAAGGAGTTTAACTAATATAAGGACTCGACCTTGCCATTGAAAAAACCAAGGTGTTTGACATTAACTAAAAAGAACTTTTATGTTGAGATCATTTACAAATATAAAATTAATCTAAAACGAAAATCCTATCTCGAACTAAGATGGGATAGCCCTCTCTTAATCCGAGAGAAAATTAAATAATAAAAAGAAAGACATGTTTATGATCAAATTATGTAGTTTCCATTAATTAAAAGAAGAAATTCATATTAATTAATGGGATAAAAGCAAAATACATTTGCGAGTTAAATATAAGAAATTATTATTTAATCGCAAATATATTTCAGTGAATTTGTTAAAGATCCGATTTCATTCTGCCTCTTGGAGATAGCTCCTGCAAAGCTTCAAATCATATCAAAATTGAACCAACATAAATGTTAAGTATCAATAAGAAATCTATTTTAGAATAGAGATCAAAATCGATTATAAAATAGGGGGAAGGATTGGTTTATGATCGAATTCGCCGTGTAGTTTTCATTAACTAAAGGAATAAATTCATATTAATTAATGAGATAAAAGCAAAATACATTTGCGAGTTAAATATAAGAAATTATTATTTAATATCAAATATATTCCAGTGAATTCGTTATAGATCCAATCTCGTTCTGCCTCTTGGAGATAGCTCCTGCAAAGCTTCAAATCATATCAAAATTGAACCAACAGAAATGTTAAGTATCAATAAGAAATATATTTTAGAATAGAAATCGAAATCGTTTATAAAATAGGGGGAAGGACTGGTTTATGATCGAATTCACTATGTAGTTTCCATTAATTAAAAGAAGAAATTCATATTAATTAATTGGATAAAAGCAAAATACATTTACGAATTAAATATAAGAAATTATTATTTAATCGCAGATATATTTCAGTGAATTCGTTATAGATCCGATCTCGTTCTACCTCTTGGAGATAGCTCCTGCAAAGCTTCAAATCATATCAAAATTGAACCAATAGAAATGTTAAGTATCAATAAAAAATATATTTTAGAATAGAAATCGAAATCAATTACAAAACTTGGACACAAATAAAAATTCAGCATTCGGGTAGAAATACTCATGAATGGAAATTCAAAATAATGCCAAAGCTTTGCTTACAAAATATGCAGTCATTGAGAATTTGAGACCTATGATTTTATTACATGCAGAAATGCTAAGCAATATTACAAAGGAAAAAAACTCTCTTACAATCTTTACAATCACCTCCTCTACACAAAACAGAAATGCATAAGTGCAGATTGAATGATAGCAAAGAATCCCCTATGCTGGATCGCGACCCCTTCTCCTTCTGATCTTGTAGAGTCTCCTTCAAACTGTTGAAAAACTGATTTAAAAAATTTTCTCCCCCTAGTATGAATACATTTGTAATGGCTTATATAAGGTTTCTTTGAACTTCTGTTTGCCAAAAATACATTTGGTTGAGCCTAAAAAATGTCATAAGGGATTCGAATCCCTATCTCCATGCATCATCCTTATACTTGGGATAAAGACCCCCAAACATTAGCGCTGAGATTAAATTTGTAAAACCCACAATAGGACTTTGGATATAATAAAAATCATGGCAGGCGCATTAGATAGACTGTTATATGTGATCTTGGTTGGCGGTTCAGCTGTGATCTTAATCAATGCTATGTGATCTCGGTTGGCAGTCAACTCAAATATTTCTGTCGCAGTTTTATAAGTCGAATACCATGTGTGAATCAAGGAGATGCAAATGTGCAACAAGATAGAGTTACACTCTCCAACCATCAAGCCAAGGAGTGACACCTTTTATTGATGTTCCCAATGTGTTGTGCGTTGAGCCTCCTTAAGGAAATGTGTGGGCCTTCCTTGGGGAACTCGTTGATCATTGTTGATGCCAAGTGTAGAGCTAATGGAGTTAAGTTGGAGACAAGCATGCAACAAAATCTCAATCAAATATCTATCAAAATATTCCTTCATGTGCATTTATTTCCAACTAATTTGATTTTTCCAATTAAACTTGCCACGTGCAATATGGTTAGATTTTTAACATTTGCAAAATGCGGTTTAATAAAATGTTGTGGGGTTTTTTTTATTATAAGGTTTTATGTGAATAGAGAAAACTACGATAGCTGTAGTTTGTTTGTGAGTTGTGTCATGCCACGTTTTCAAATTAATGTGATATTATATCATCATTGAAATTTATTTATTTTCTCATAGAAATGTATCATCATGACAAAGATTTTGACTAGGTAAATGTATTATAAATGCTCGATTATCATTTACCCCTTTTTTTATGATATTTCTTAGGTTTTAGATTCGCATTTAATTTGGGTATTCGCTCTCCGTAATTGATATTCAATCCCACAAAGATCTGATATTGGGCTTTTAATACATGGGTGTTTAATAAAGTTTTATATTAATATGTTAACCACTAGACTTTATAATAATGTGTTATATCGTTTAAGTCTGATCCATCTGATTTATTTTGCACTAGGAATAATACTTTGGTTTAGCATTTTAGGTTTGGTCTTTAATATATGGGTTAGACTTAGGAGTAATAACACTAATTTATGATCAATTTAATAAATTTATTATACATATGATTGTAATATATTGTGTCACTTTATATTTATATTTATATTTATATATATATATATATATATTTATATATATATATATATATATATATATATATATATATATATATATATATATTAAACATATAAAAATATAAAAAATGTGTCTGTTAATATATTATAATAATTTGTATAAATGCAATATGATGTAGTGACCAAAAATATGATATTATCTCATCAAACCATTTTGTGATGTAGGTATAAAAATAAGTGCATGAGACGACAACAGATGTGACCAAAAGTAGAATGTGGAATAATGTGCCAAACTATCTAAAAAGAATTTCGACTAGCGTAATCAAATGTCAAATGTGAGGTGATGTAACAACCAAAGGTTCCCTTTTTATCTTGAATTGACCAATATGTAAAATATTTTTATAAATGCAAAAGGCGACAAGGAGGTGAAAAAATATGATCAAAACCATGAGGCAAGTGGTAAGGTTTTAAGAGTCAAGAATTTTTTCAAAATTCCAATCAGGAAGGGAGTTGGAAAATGAAGGGTCTCTAAAAATCAAACAAATATAATAAAATGCCTTCAAACAAGTGCATTTCACAACGACTAATCGAAAATGAGGTCAAAAAAAATTAATAAGAACAAATCGAACTCATTTAGGCCTTTCCTCATTTTCGAATTTTAATAGTAGTACTATCAAGTAATCGTTTAAAAGGGTCCCCATTTTTTATTTTTAAATGAAAAATGGGGGGGGTTGTGTTTCACCACAACAGGTCACAACAATAACAATAGTGGGTTTCTATGGGGCACAACAATAACAATATTGGGGCTACATGGGAACAACAATAACAATAAGGGGGCTAGACTAGAATTATAGGGACCTAACATGCCCCTCTGCTTCAAAACATTGTTGTCCTCAACGCTTGAGTAGTTCTGGATGCTTCTATATAAAAGTATCATCCTCCTATGTGGAATCTTCAGCAGGTAAGTTCTTCTACTTAATGAGATACTTTGAAATTGATCAGTTTCGTAGTCGTCGAGTTTTTGTTTTTGTGGCTGCTGCAGGCGTAGCTAAGAACAATTATTGGCACATTTCCTCTTTAAGATGTTAAAAGGCCTTAGTTACTTCTGGAGTCCAATAAAATGCATATTTATTCAGTAATAATGTTATAGGTGTCACTATTCTCCCATAATTCTTTAAAAACTTGCAATAATACCATGTCAACCTGAAAATTCCTCGAAGATTCTCTATGGTTGTGGGGATTTTCCATTCCTTAATGGCTTTAATTTTTTTAGGGTCTACCTTAACATCCTCATGAGATACAATATGACCCAAATATTCCACCTCATGTACTCCAAAGAAATATTTGGAGGTTTTTGCATATAATTGTTTCTCCTCCAATAGTTTGAGCACCATGTCAGCATGTTGAACATGATCCTTCCAATACTTGTTGTAGATTAGTACATTATCAAAAAATACTAACACAAATTTTCTAAGGAAGGGTTTGAAAATGGAATTCATCAAACCTTGAAATGTGAAGGTGCATTACTAAGTCCAAAAGGCATGACCAAAAATTCATAATGACCCTCATGAGTTTTGAATGATTTTTTCAGAATGACTTCAGTCTTCATTCTAATTTGATGATATCCTGAATGAAGATCTAGCTTGGTGAATTAAATTGCTACATGTAATTCATCCAAAAATTCATAAATGACAGGAATGAGAAATTTATCTTTAATAGTGATCTTGTTGATATCTGTATAATTCAGAAACATGCGCCATGATCCATCCTAATTCTTGTGCACCAATACTACTAGAGCAGATAAATAACTTTCACTAGGTTGAATTATATCAACCTCTGGCATTTCTGCAACCATACGTTCAATCTCACTCTTTTGGGCATAATGATATCTATAAGGCCTAACGTTTGGAGGGACACTTCCTAGAATCAAATGAATAGCATTGTTATGATCATGAATAGGTGGGAGGCCTTTAGGAGTCTCAAACACCTTGGAATGATTGTCCAATACTTTTTGGAGATCTAGAGAAATAGATGATTTCAATGTTTGAACCTCTAGTGAGCATAATTGTGCAATTACGCCTCATTGTTATTTATTCAGAATCTTTTTCATGACATTAGAGCTAATTAGCTTTCCTGGTTTCTCTGCGATACCCCTTATTCAACTCCCTGTCCTTCCCAAAAGAAAAATCAAGAAAATTTCATAAAATTAAAATCTATCATCCCCAAAGATTGTAACCATTGGAATCCTAGTACAACATCATCACCACCCATTGGAATGGAAATAATTGGACTATTCAATACATATTCCCCCATGGTTATCTTGACATTATGGCACTTTCCAGAGCAATTTATTTTTCGTCCATTTTCAACCATTACTTGACACTCTCGTGTCGGATATAGGATGCAATTTAATTCCTTGGTTATCTTACATTATAAAAAATTATGGGTACTACCTGAATCAATAAGTACTATTAAGTTGTTCTTCATGATATATCCTTATATCTTGAGAGTTTGAGGAGTGATAATTCATGCCAATGCATTACAATAAATGGTCGGATTTATTTCTTCTTTCTATGGGGTTTGTTCCTAGTGTATATCCTCCTCTTTCGATGTATTTTTTTCATTTTATTCGTCCTCTTCATAATCTATCTAAAATAATTTCTTCTCAGTGCACTTATGACCTTTAGTGTATTTTTTATCACAACTATAACAAATCCATTTTTCTCTTTTTTCCTCCAACTTCTGTGGTGTCAACCTTATAGGTTGTGGAAGGCTAGGAGCAACAACAATTCCATCTTTATAGTTGTGAGTGATAGACTTCCTTGTTGCCATAATTTTTCTTTCAAATTTTCTTGCCACCTTGAATGCATTATCCAATGAATCAGGTTCCCAAAGGAGAACCTCATGTTGGATTTTATCCTTTCAATTCCCTATAAATATATCAATACTATGCTCCTATGGAATATCAGTTACCCTAATATTCAATATTTGGAAGTCCTCAATGTGCTTCGCCATTGAACCCTTTTGTTTTAAATTTATAAATTGGCTAAAGAAGGTGTTGATATTTGTATCCTCGTAATTTTTTATCATTTTCTCCATAAAAATTGACCAAGTGACAAGTGATTTACGAGAAAAAATACATCAATAACATACAAATTGATTGGGTTTTAAGTATAAAGTTGCAATGTGTACCTTTGTGTGTGTTGCACATCATGGAGATCAAAATAGTGCTCCATTTGTAGTATCCATGTTACCAAATCCTTTCCATCAAAATTCCTCATATCGATATTTGGAATGTGATGGGTCTTAAACCCAACATTGGATTCTCTAAAATTATGATTGACATTCCTTTTGTCTCATCATGGGTTTCATGGAATACCTTTTCACCGTTAGGAAGCATTTCTTGTAGAAACTTTATCAAACCTTCCATTTATTCTTTTAAACCATCCATGTCACCTTTTATTTCTTATTTTAAACCGTCCATATCCCCTTTTATTTCATGTTTTGTTGCTATTTGTGAGAGAAATTTGTTGCACTTGGTCCCGTAATTTTGATATATCATGTTGCAATTCTTCCTCTTCATGTGTAATAGTAGAGCTTCCTTAGGGTTTAATGGGTATTAAATTATTTTTTTGGGAGGAATTTTGGAAACCAATATTGATATATATGCTACAATATGCCCTTGCAATCACTTCAAACTGATTTTTCAAACAAAAGTTATGCAATTCTAAAAAAATACACACTTTTTTCTTGCTTTTAGGAGCTCGATCTTGAAATGGTTGTAAATATTAAATTCAGTCTTGTGGTATCTCTCTAAATCTTCTTTCCAATGCCATAATTCATACCAAATATTGGATTCTTCAAGAAATATTTATGCACAATCTCCCACGATGACCTGATTATAGACTCATTCTATAGAGCTAACTTGTACAGAGTGGCACGTGTCACTTTTTTTATCTTCGGCCCTAAAAATGATATTAAAAAACTACAGTTCTTCCACTTTCTCTCACCTTTTACGAAATTCAAATCTAATGCTCAGAGAGAAAGTTATGATGATTTCCCCTAGGTCACCTATTTGAGATGGAATTATGGAGCCTACAAGAACCCTAATTTCCTCGAATTATATCTCCAAAAATATAGAGAAACAAGATTTGAAATTCTTACACATGGTTCACCAATATTTTGGATCCACGTGGTTTCAATTTCAAATTCTGAAGATTTGTATAAAAAAATTTATAGCAAAAATTCCAAGATGATCATTTTGAAGAAGTAAAACCCTAGAATCCAAAGCTCTGATACCAAATGTTATGCAACCAACTCACAAAATAGAAAAGATAGATCAATGAATAAAAAATTAGCCTCTTCGAGGAGGAAATCTCCTTTACATTATATAAATTAACAATTCTTGGATGATACAAATGACAAGACCTCCTTTGTATATATAGGAGTCTAAGGGGTCACAATATAATCAAAGCCTACATAACAATAATAATGTAAGGGCACAATAATAACAATAGTGGGTTTCTATGGGGCACGACAATAACAATATGGGGGCTACATGGGAACAAAAATAATAATAAGGGGGCTACACTAACAATAATAATAAGGGGGATAGACTAGTATTATAGGGACTTAACAGAGTTACACCCCTTTGAATTGATTGTATACCATAATTTTACTTCATACTATTTCAGTCATAACTCCTTCATATTAACTCATTTTCGCAATTGTAGTAAGTCATTGGAAATATTTCTCCATGCTCCTTTATTTTAGTTGCATAAAATCCTCATATATTTAGTACAAATAGTTGTTGTGGCTTTTCTCTACCTAAAAATTTCGTTTAGGCTTTCAAAATTTCCCTGCAAATGGATGACCTATAAATCTAGAAAAAATTCAAAAAAAAAATTAAAATTATGGTTGATTTTCTCCTTGGAACCATTCAGATTCACCTATAATTTTGTTTTTTAATTGTATCAAACATATTAACTCCTTTATGTGCCTTCTAATTTCCTCATAAAATAATGAATTGTTTGTACCTTTTGGTTTTCCCTAGTTTTAATTGGGCTCAAATTGTCGAATGTCATTCCCCCCTTGGCACTTGGCATGCATATTTCCTTCCACTTTTTTCGATATTTTAGTTCCAATTGGCCTCTAATTGACTTATGTCACCTCCTTTGACGTTTGGCACACATGTGGCCTTCCACTCCCCATTTTTCAAGGCACCTTATTTATTTTGGGTGTAATTCTCCAAATCCCCTATGATTCCTTTCATTGGTGATGTCATTAAAGATGTCATCGTGATTTCATGTTGAACTAGAATGCCGCATCAGTTGTCCATACTAGTTCCCATGTCAGCATCACTTGTCCCCCCAATGTGATCTAGGATCTTTTAAAGTGACTTGGCTTGTAAAAATGTTTAAGCATGAATGGAAAAACTTAAACCAACATAATAATTAAATCAAGCATGAAGACTTAAACAAAGTTGTAATTAAATGAAATATATAAGATTGATACAAGAAGACATAGGAACAACATCAATTGATAATGGAGTTCATCCAGTGTGGATTATGTCTCAGGGTCTTGCGTACAAGGGAATTGCCTCTTTATTATTCTCCAAAAAATCACGATTAAAATAATAAAAAGTGCCTCCAAAATTATACTACAAATGAGCTCTCCGCTACTAGGATGTGGCCAACAAAATTCCACCAAAAACCTCATTTTTTTGCAAAAAAATCAAGTCCAAAAAATCCACTTACTTACAAAATACACGAGACAAAATTTGGCGTAAAAAATCTCAGATCCATAAGTTTTACAACTCCAAAGACTGTCGCATGGTATTTTTTTCTTATATAAATTTGGGGATACACAGCGACGGGGTCAAGCCCGCGGAGGTTGCGGCCCCATTGTTATTCCATATATATTTTTAGGACTTTAGAATTACCCTGATTCAACCTCATACCATATTAAATATGCGATGTTATAACCATACAATATAAATATGGTATATTTTTATGCCATGGAATCGTATTAACCATAACATTAAACATATGTTAACAATAGAAATTATGTGTGCCCCTACCATGTGTATGCATTTGTTAAAAACCATATGATATAATTGTTATGTCGTTAAAAAACCAACCTTGGCGGTTTTTGGCAATGGGTATGTGCAATTCGTTAACCAGCACATACGATATAATATACTGGTGATTCATGGTACAACAAAATATATATATCACGTATTAAAAACCAATTATAATCCTTCACTCTAACCATAACGTGACGAGCACGTTGCTTTTCCGTATGGGGTTTTTAAATGGCGGTCCAAACATCCCTATACACTATGCCACAGAGGTTGGTGGATATGCCAAAATTTATTTTAATAAACATTTATTTCATCATTATTAAATAGAAATTTGGTTATTGCTATAATCACAAACACAATATCCAGTGAATATGTGATTTGCAGCATTGTCGACAGAGTTTGGTTTTTGGGGAGGTCGTGGGGTCAAACTCGTAGACCTTCCCTATATTTTCATCCACTAAACAATAAACTTCAAATCGTATATCCATCAGTTATGTTTCAACTTCCATCTTGTGGCTCGTTGGTGGAGTTTCCACGTTGTAACCTAGAGGTCACATGTTAGAACCATATTAGTGACGCTATGTTGAACCAATTTTTAAGCCACTAACTATTCTACGTTATTCTCGAGGTGCCACATGAAACCCTCTAATTGGGCCATGTTGAAACCTTCCATTGGTCCACATTAGGCCACCTGTCAACTCTAGATTATCCCACATGTCAACTCCACATTGTCCCACGTGTCAGCTCCAAGACATTCCACCTCACTCTTTGACTTTAACTTTTTGTCTGTTGGTCAAAATCTTCAAACTGCCATAACTTATTCATACGGACTCCATTGCATTGGAATCATCTCATCAATATCTTCGACATGGAACTATATCCATCATATTTTGTGAACTTTAAATTTTATGTATTTTTGGATCCTCCGAGATCATTTTTCCAATGTGGTTCCACTGCAACTACCTACCTATCTTGTTGTGTTCGACGTGGTCATGGGAAACTACACAGACAAAAATTGTAGATATTGCAACCCCCCCCCTCCCACCCCTCCCCGACAGTGATTATGGTTAGTTTGGGTGCAAATCCCAACCACAGAACACCCTCCTACTAAACATTAACTACAAGGGAGGCGGTCAATCTCAACCACCAATATAGCAGTCAACCATCGATCTATAACTTTCAATAGGGGCACAACATTTCAATGCCTCCCTACCCCCCAACCTATTAAATTTTTACCATGAGGGGGGGCACATATTTGATCTCGACCTTCAAATATAGTATTGTTGTAGATTAAAAATTTCCCACCCATCCAACCTACACGTTGACCCTTGTTTACAAATTTTGCATTAAATTATCAGAAAAATGGTCCCCCAAATTCTCCATGGCATGCCTATAATTGATTTAGCTTGGCCAATTTATGGCCCGATATCATTCAAACAAGGGTTAAAATTGGAAAAAAATTAACCCTTGGCTTTAATTTCCTCAATCCCACTTAGGAAATTTTAACAAACACTTAGAAGGCATCCTTGGACTAGCATTTTTTCAAACACTTCACCTGCAACATTTGTACACCATTTATATGTTGTAACATGCCCCCACCACCCCTAAACATGTTGGGTGTGGAGCTTGGTTATCTTCTTTATTTTGTATCACAGTGTTGGACCCTTATTCTTAATGGTGCGGCAACGCTGCCCATAATTAAACACTGCCTGGGGGATCCAGGGAGGGCGGTTGCGACTTTATGGAGCCCCCCCCTGGTAGGGGGTTTCATGGGCAGCGTCCCCGAAGCTAAAAACAGATATAAAATTTCCTTGTAAAAGTATTGTAATTTCTAGTCAATCTAGGCAGTTCATTAGGTGGATGACCTGAACGTAGAAGTTATGTTTAATTTAGGGTTTTTTTCCCTAGAAGGAACCCCTCATTTTGTATGAGGGTATTGTATTGCAGATGTGTATTGTATATGTATTCTCAGAGCGAGAAACATATAGGGATGCTGTGAGAGAGAATAGAGGATATTATAGTGGATCTGTAGTAGGTTGTGTCTCTTAATTTTGTTGGATAATAAAAAGGAAGGATTGGTTGTTCAGGGTGGACGTAGCCCAAACTGGGTGAACCACGTATATCTGTGTCTCTCTTGTTTTATATGTTTTCTGTGTTTGTGTTTCCTCATATTTTATGTGTTTCATTGCTCTATAATATATAATTTTTTTAACAACTGGTATCAGAGCCGAAGTTCTGTTTGGATGATAAACTCTCAGGAAAGAAGGGTTCCTGGTTCGAGTGGGAGCAATGGAGGAAGATGGTAAGTTTAGGGTCAATAAATTTAACGGCCAAAACTTCCCACTGTGGAAGATGCAAATAGAAGATTATATGTATCAGAAATATATGTACCTACCATTGAGCATAAAAACAAAGAAGTCGGCGATAATGACAGATGCAAAATGGGAGATTCTCGATAGAAAGGCACTTGGAACAGTACGGTTGTGCCTCGCGGCGTCAGTAGCCTTCAATATTTCGAAGGAAACAACAACAGAGGGTATGATTAAGGCATTAGCGAAACTATATGAAAACCTCTCAGCCTCAAAAGAGGTATTTCTTATGAAACGTTTATTTAATATGAAGATGTCGAAAGGTGGATTTGTTGCAGTTACCAGTCAATTAAGTTCTGTAGGGGTAAACTTTGATGATGAAGTTAGGGCTCTGTTATTTCTGTGCTTATTTCCATAAAGTTGGAATGGTTTATTTATGATCATTAGTAACTTTGTCTCTAGATCTAGTACTTTAAAGTTTGATGATGTTATCAGTGCTATCCTTAGTGAGGAAATGCGACGGAAAAGATCCAGTCAGACATCAGGTAATTATTTGAGTGCAAAGACTAGGAGAAGAAAAATGGAAAGAGGAAAGAGCTCAGCATATCACAATAAATCAAGGAAAGGCAGATCCAAGTCCAAATCAGGGATAGTGTGCTAGAAATGTAGAAAGAAAGGACACCTAAATAAAGACTATAGATCTTGGAAGGGAAAATAAGGAGACGCGCAGCAAGAAAACAATCATTAAGAAAATGTAACATGTGATGTGTTACAAGATGCTTTGATTCTTTCTTTAGAAAATGTTACTGATTCCTGGGTGGTAGATTCAGTGGCCTCATTCCATGCCACACCTGATAAGAAATATTTTCATGACTATGTTCAAGGAGATTTTGGACAAGTTCATTTGGGTGATGATAAACCCTGTAAAACCATTGGAATGGGTAAAGTTCGTGTAAAACAGCAGAACAGAAACCAATGGCTATTAAAGGAGGTAAGGCATGTTCCAGATCTGAAGAAAAATCTTATTTCAATAGGGTAGTTAGGCGATGAAGGTTGTGTGACAACTTTCACACATAAAACTTGGAAGGTCACCAAAGGGGCCTTGGTAATAGCAAAAGGCGAAAAGGTTGGTACATTGTATTTATGCAATGGTATTTCTAACTTTGTTAATGCTTTAACTTCCAAAGGAGAAAATGCATCATTATGGCATCATAGGCTCGAACACATGAGTGAGAAGGGGATGAAGATTCTTCACTCAAGAAATTTGTTGCCGGGTTTGAAGAATATTGATTTGGATTTCTGTGAGAATTGTATTTATGGAAAATAGAAGAAAGTCAGATTTCTTAGAGTTGGGAAAGAAAAGAAGAGAGAAAAATTATAGCTTGTGCAAACAGATGTATGGGGACCTGCTCAGGTATCATCTCTCGGTGGATGTATATATATTAGAGCATAAGAAAATAAGGAGACACTTATATTTTATAGTATGAATCTCGCAATTGAGATTGGGACTTCAACTCTCCACCCAACCTTAGACTGGTCTACACTATGGCCTTTCTTGTGGTCAGTCACCCCTGAGCCAAATTCCAAAGCTTGAGGAGGATTTCTCAAAGGAAAAAATCAATGATTTTTTCTAAAATAGGGATTCCATAGGACTTAACACCTCCACCCACCAACTACATAATATTATTAGTCAAAACAGGGAATCTAGAGGTCAAACTACCTCCACCCACCATTTATCCATACCACTAGCTGAAACAGGGAATCCAGAGGCCTTGCAGCCTCCATCCACTAGCCAAACAAGGGAATCTATAGGTTATAACCTCCAACCTCAACAAAAAAATTGAATCTAGAGGCCTTCCACCTCCACCCTCAGCAAAAAAATGGAAACCAAAGAATTTTCACCTCTACCCTTAGAAAAACAAGGGAATCCAAAGGCTTCTCACCTCCACCTTCAACAAAAAAAGGGAATCCACGGGATTTTCACCTCCACCTTCAATAAAATAAGGGAATCCAAAGGCTTCTTACCTCCACCCTTAGAGAGCTTTCACACAATGGGTCCACCCAAACCTGGGAGTCCAAAACACATTGTAATAAAACCAGAAAACAAGCAAGGAAGACTTCAAAACACTCCTTACCAAGAATCCAAGATGCAGGCCTCCACTCCACCTGTCAAGGTAATCCAAATATTAAACCATATCCACCCTCCAGCCCATCAGGGAATCTAGATACTACTACCTTTTTCTTGAGATATGTTATTCCATATTTTCAATACTAAACTAAAAATAGTATCTCTTCTTTAATTCCTATAGCAACATTGAGGTTCTTTTCAATCTCCTGCGTTGAGCTTCCTTTTTCTTGGTTGTACCCTAATTTGATAGTGTGTAATAGTTCTTCGTTTAATATTCCCCTCTCATCCTATTTCCTACCTTTCTCGTGCCACCTTCTCAAATTCCTCTCCTTCCCTCTTCTCCTTTGTCTCCGACATGTAATCTTCCCACTATGTTATGGAAACCATCCAATGGTTGCATGGGCATACATTATTTGTCGCCTTCCTTAATCTCAGTCATAGTGGTTCTCTTTTTTTGCATGGTCATGGGGAGGTCATTGTACCAACTCCCCCTTCCACTTCCTAGTTGGTTAGCTTCTGGATATCCCACCTACCAATGCAGCCCATCACTTTTTAAACTTTTTACTCTTTTCTTTGTGGATTCATCCAAGGATATAATGGCTCCTATGTCCTTATTTTTCATTTGAATTAATGGAAAAACCATTACATTCAATTCCACAGATGCCAACCTCCCATTATGTCATGAAATAATAAAGCTTACTTCAAATCCCAAACATCCTCCTTTCTCAAACTCTGGAATTTGTGTTCCCATTCTCAGGCCTTTTTAATTATAATCGAAATAGACGCAATATTTACAATGAGTGCGATTAACCAAAGGTTGTCGCAAACTTCTCCCCCTTGTAGGAACACCATCCTTGGTGTTCTATAACTAAACATAAACTAAAAATATGTTTTAAACCAAGAAATATTGTTTTTGGAGCTTTATAAACATAGATATATACAAAATTTATAAACTTATTTACATTTGCATCAACAAGCAAACAAAAAAGGATATTTTGTCCACATATGATCAATCATTTCCCATGTGGCTTCCTTGGGCCCAAAGTTCCTCCATTACACTTTAAATTTCTTGATTGCTCTATTATGGAGTGTGAGTTGCCTCTGGTCCAAGATGCATAGAGGTTCTGGCTAGAAATCTCCCTCTAGTTCTATCTATATCATAGACCAATCAAGCACATGATTAGCGTATTGTACATATCCTTAAAGTGAAGAAACATGGAAAACATCATGAACTTTTAATGTTGGTGGCAAGGCAAGACTATAGGCCATTGGCCCTATCCTCTCAAGCACTTCAAATGGCCCACAAAATTGTAGTGCCAGCTTGGCACATGACCCAATCTTCAAATAAATTTTCTTCAACCTAACTCACAAATTGACATGCTCCCCAACTCGTTTCATAAATATTTTTCCTATTTTGAGCCACCTTCAAAAAAAATTTGATAGTCATCATTTATTGTTCCATTTTTTTTAACATATCAATCCCAATGAAGACATAATTCACTGGATCACTCCAACAGATAGGAGTATTACAACCTCCCATAAAGTGTATTATGAATATTATTTTATATAAAAAATAAAATAAATACAAATAATACTAATAATCATAATAATGATTAATATCAAAGAGATATGTCTCTAATGACATGGTCATTCATAAAGGGGCACCTAACTAAGTATATAAGTGAGCCTCCATTTATAACAATCATTTCTCATATAATAGTGTTTCCCTTCCTTAAAAAAAATTATAAAAATTGATTAAATTATAATTAAAAAATTAAAAAATAGTTTTTTAAAAAATACAACCATTGTCCCAGTCACCGTCTGCATCCATCAGTGACAGTCTTCGTCCATAGCCTATCCTACATCGTCGTCGTCCTTCGACTTTCCATGTTGGTGCCACCGAAGCTCGAGCCTTGAATGCATGCCATCACTACCACTGCCATCGTTGCAAGCTAAATACGTCAATTTTGTTCTTCCCCGTCATCACCCTATAGCATCCATCAATTGAAATACAAATCCCATAAGACCTACCCATGTCATTGTACTCCACTTTAAGGCTTAAGCAAAAACAATCAATCAAATAACATTCCAAAATGACACCAGAATTGATGAAGTTTTCTGTATAGGTACATTTCCAGTCCAAAGGTTGCGACCCTATACAAATTCGATTAGTCAAAATAGTAAAGAAAACAAAAATCATGTTGAATGCTCAAAGTTAACAAATAACAAGAATTGCAATCAGAAAGAAAACAGATCTCGTCATTAGAAATATATGATTTCTAATTTGGACAAGTGAAATATTAATTAAGGAGATTTAATATATTATAAACCATAAACAAAAAGTATTAAAATAATAATTAAAAAATTAATTATTTTTCCTTTTTAAGCATCAATTTTAGGTAAGAAAGAGGATATTTAATTAAAAGGGGAAAGAGGAGAAGAGAATATTATTAAATTCTTATTATAAAAGTTGCACAAGGAAAAAAGGGATATTTTAAAAAAAGTGAAAAGAAAAATAAAATTACAAAGAATTTATTAAGTATTAAAGGGGTTGTCTTTAAACCCTAAGATCATATACAAACACAAAAGAGAGTCCATCTCTAAAGAAAAAAAAAAAGGGATTATAACACATAAATAAAGGAAGGTATATTTTCCCATAAGGGTTTTCCAATTGCATATTTTAGATTATTTACATTAAATAGCAGTGTCCAAGGAAGAACGATTAATGTCATTATCATCATGAGCTACAAATAAAATTACATCAATATTTATTTGGTGAATCTATTATAAATTCCAAAGCCAAATATTGGTGATAGACAAAATATTTTTGGAAAGAAAGAGTATGAAATTAATTATTTACAAGTGACACATGATCATTATGAATATATATCTCAATTCAGTGTCGTATCTATATATAACAAAGAGATTGACATAATTCTCAATCTAGCATGGTTTAAAGAATTCGGTACATTCATGTTAAACATAGAGAAAAAAATTATAATGTTTCCTTACAAGGAGAAGAAGGTCGCCTTCCTTGACATGACAAGGAAGTCAGAATCGATAATTCTTTCATCAGATGACTTAAAGGATATTTCGAACCTAATGCATCAAGAAACTCAAGAAACAATAGCAAAGAAGCAGAAGGAGCTTGAAGAAGTAATATCCAACAAAATGAAGAAAAATCATGTTTGAAGGATGGTAGTCAAAAACTAATTGCACAAGTCAGAAAGTGTAAACTGAAAAGCAAAGCAAGAAAAGGAAAGTTCTAAAAAAACCCAACGAGAGTCTATTAGAGAAGGAAGAAGAAAATTGCACTTAAAAAACTTTAATCAAAAGTTATTAGAACAAATCAAAGATTAAATAAAAGGTTCCATAGAATATTTATTTAAGATGGTCATACCCCTTCTCTATTCGAAAATTTTATTTATCATTCAGGGGATCCTATCATCTTGTATCATTGAAGATGATAACCTGGATATTTCCAAAATGTGTGAATAGATTGCAAGGTAGAAAAATATATAACACGCCTTGTCAACCATAAGCTTTGAGGACAAATAATTCTAAAGAGGAAAGCAATGTTATGAATATAATTTATATATAAAATAAATACAAATAATCATAATAATCATAATAATTAATTAGTAATTAATTATTAATATAGAAGAGGTGTGTCTCTAAGGACATGACCATTCATGAAGGGGCACTTGCCTAGGTATATAAGCGGGCTCTCATTTGTAACAATCATATTGTGTATCAATTCTCTTATACACTATTTAATATGTATATTATTATCCTCAATGGATGTCTTTATATTCCAACTATTTTGGATTACATAACTACTATATGAATTATGTTCTTTACAAAGTGCTTCAAATGGGCTCATTTTTAAGAATGCCTCGTACCCATTATTATATGAAAACTCCACAAGTGGAATATATTCCAACCACTTCCTTGTATGGTGCATTACATTCATTCTCAATATGCCCTTGAGGATTTTATGTGTCCTCTCGGTCTTCCCATTATTTTGTAGATGATAATTTGTGTTGAATTCCAACTCTGTCCCCAAGCTTGCAAATATCTCCTTCCAAAACTTTAAAGTGAACTTGGAATCTCTATTTGAGGTAATTTTATTGGGACCTCCATGTAGTATTATGACCTCCTTTATGAAATCTTCAGCCACATCACCCATTGAATTTGTGGATTTAACCGCCACAAAGTGAGCCACTTTGAATACCTTGTCGATCACACCATGATTGCATCATCTTTTTCAGAATTCCTTTGAAGCCTTGTAATAAAGTCCATGTTAATCACATCCCATTTCCATTTCATAATATGAATAGGCTAAAATAAACTAGTTGGATGCTTATATTTTACTTTCACTTGTTGGAACTTTATGCACTTGGAAATAAAATCAACCACCTATTTTTTCAAATCTGGCCAATAATATTTTTTCAAATCAACCACCACTTGGAACTTTTTTGGTACATAGATTCGATTCTCTAACCTAATCATCCCATCCTTTGTGAGGCAATATTCATAGTCCTTTTCACCCTTGTAATCTTGTTGTAGCTTCTCTTTCATCTATTGATAGTTATCATCTTGTTGCCATGCACTTTTAATTATTTCTTTAAGATCTGTTCCATAAGAACTTATGGTTGCTACATGGAACATTTTAGCTCTTATGTTGAGTGCATCAGCAACTCAGTTTTTTGTGGCCAACCACCTAGCTTCTCTGGCATTTTTTTTAGGTTGATCAACAAATACTTCATCCCACCATGATCGATAATTAGAATGAATCTCTTGCCAAGGAGATAATTCCTCCACATTTTTAATGTATGAATGATGGAATTAAACTCTAAGTCATGATATACATAGTTTTTCTCATGCTCATTTAACTTTCGTTATTCATAACAAACCACTTGGCCTTCCTACATTAAGACTTCATCGAGTCCCTCCTTTCTAGAATTTGTGAAAACCATGAAGTCCTTGTATGGATCTACAATTATTAGCACTGGCACATTAGTGAGAAATTTATTCAGCTAATCAAAGATTCCAGTACATTCATTTTTCCAACTGAACTTATTTCCCTTGTTTTGTAATGCAATGATTGGATGACCAATATTGGAGAAATTCTTGATGAATCTCCTATAATATCCTGCCAGCCCCATAAAGGATATAATTTCAACCATGTTCCTTGGTATTGGCCACTCCAAGATGGTCTTAATCTTCTTTGGATCGAAAACTACTCCTTCCTTTGAGACAATGTGTCCCAAGTAATGAATTTGTGACTGAAAGTGTTGTAGAACGAAATAGGGAAACTATTAATTAAAATTCTCCTTAACCTTAATAACCTCTTGTGAAATTTATTTATCTTCTTATGTTTATTTATTAGATATTTTCATCAAACAATTATCAAGTGCAAAAATATTAAAGACAATGGAAACAGGAAGTAGGCTGCAACCCACGGCAAAACCCCTCCAAGGGGAAAACCCATAAATAATATCTACTCTTCTTATAGCATCTGCTTCAAATGAGAAAAATCAAGACCCGAAACCTTATTGAAGAATGAAACTAGTGTCAGTCTTCATAAATTGTATTTGATTCATGATGCAATTGTCAAAATAAAGTAAAAGAGAAATTGTTATTGAATTATTAAATCATGGGTTTCATGCTAGGGTCTTTGGTCAATAGGTCAAAGAACCCATTGTGTGCTTCTAGGATTATGTCTTTAGCCATTATCATTATCTTTATATTCTAGACCCTTCTTGGGCCTTTTTATGTCAAGAAATAAAAATATTCTTATGTCAAAATTTGTGTGTTCCCCTCCTCCATCAAGTCAGCCTAGCCTCCATCAATTCAACATGTCCTTCAAGGAAGCTACATCGACTATATATAAATAAGTGCAACTCGACCATCCAAAAAAGTGATTTGATTTGTAACTTGGAAGAACTCGATCTGAAGTCTCTAATGCTAAACGAGAATAATAAGGAGCCCATTTTTTTGAAAGATTAAAAGATCCATATTGAAAGAAGGAGAGACCATTGTCGAGAAAAAAAAAATGAAGTTGTTATCTATCCTTATGTTACACGTGCAAAGTTAAGGAAAAATGTAGGATCAATCTATTACAGGTCAAAATATCTGAAGTAGAATGAAGGATGGAATATCAATCATGAAAACTTTGACTTTGATTTCGTTGAAGTCTGAAGAGGTTGACTTGATTGGAGGAGGTTGTTGTTTTTGTATAAAGGTATTCGATTGTCTCATTTTATTTGAATCTATTAGTGGAAGAGTTTTACTGGGTTTTCCCCTTCATAGGGGTTTTTCCCTAGAAGAGTGCCTACATCTGGTGTCCATTTGTCTTTGATGATCTTCATGTTTTTTATAGTTATTTGATGATAAAAGAGGAAATTAATAACAAGGAGAAGAAAAATATAATAAAATGTCACAAGAAACTATCAAAATTTAAGATAAATCAAATTTAATAAGCCCTAATTAAGCTGCCTTATATTTCTCAACAAATCCTAGACCAAGTCCTCCTCGAAGCACCAAGTCAGCACTTCAAGAATTCCTTCAAATTAGTTCAAATGTCAACAAAGGTTACTTCTGCTTCAACCAGCTTCTAGCTTCAACTTCGATCCCTACCTTCGAGTCTGCAACTTCAGTCCCTTGGAACATTAGAAGCACTTCTTTTTGACATGTGGCAATCTTCCAAGAGCTTCTCTCTCAAGCAAGACAATGTCTCTAAAGTCAACAAGAGTCAAAGTGAAACTAAGAAAGTATTTTGTCCTTACTGCAACTTCGATTTGAAATTTTCAACCTCCTACAATCCAGACCTGCAATTTTTTACCAACATAAACACTAACCCTCACACATGAGAGGGAATATAGCCCAAAAAAATATTTTCCTTATTCTTCTAGACTTCCTCTTGCTTCTTTGATCTTTGCTCTAGCTTCCTTGATCTTCCTTTCTCTAGATCGAACCTCTTTTCTTGAGAGATCTAATTGGTGATGAGATAGGTCGAATATGCTTCTATTTATAGGCTTTTCATGAGGTTGAATACCCTTATTTAGGACGACTTCTAGCTGGCAGGGCCGACTTGTGTTAGGAGGCTTGAAGGAATTTATAGACTCGTAATTAATATCTTTTACATGTTACAACATGCCCAATATGGTATTATAGAAATGATAAGTACTCTCTTTACATAAGAAAAATATTTTTTTGACATGACAAACCCTAGAAGCATGAAGAACGTGCTTGACCTAGGTGACCATCAAAATGGAGCATTAAACCTGTGCTTAAAATATTATTTTTATTTCTTATTTTTCTTGTAACATAATATATACATATTGACATGAGTACAATGACAATTATGAAGACTTGAAACTAGTTACATTTTCCAACAGAAAGAAGTCACATTTGTTAAGCTTTGCATAAATCTTGTGTTCTCTTAGCAGTTGTAGCACCACAGCTAGATTCTCTTCATGCTCCTCCTTAGTCTTTGAATAGAACATCATCAACAAAAACCACTAAAAACTTTTCTAGGTAAGGGCACAACACATTGTTCATCAAGCACATAAAATTGGAAAGTGCATTGGTCATATAAAAAGGCACCACCACAAATTCGTAATGCCCATACCTTGTCCAAAATATTGTCTTATGGATGTATTTTTATTTAATGCGCACTTAGTGATGGCCTAATATTAAATCAATATTTGAAAATATTGTTTCTCCGCTCATTTGTTCAAATAGATAAACAATTTGTGGCAAGGGATATCAATTCTTAATGGTGACTTTATGCAGCTGCTTGTAGTGAATGCACAACCTAAGTGTGCCATCCTTCTTCTTCGTGAATAAGACAAGTGATCAACATGGAGATATACTTGGCCTTATGTATCCCTTTTCTAGCATCTCTATGTTTTTTTACTTCAGCTCAAAGAACTCTAGAGTGATCATTCTATATGGAGCCTTGGATTTTTTAGTTTCTCCTAGTATTAAATCAATGGAAAAATCCCATTCTCTATGAGAAGGAAAACTTGGAATTTCTTTAGGAAATACATGGAATTTTTTTAAGATAAGATGATTTGATAGATTATCATGGTAATTGTCCTTATAATTGTTGTTAGCTTCAACGCTACTTCTAATTTTAACAACAAATGGAATACATCCCTTACTATGACTTCTTTTGGACTACATGGACGTAATTAGCCTGATTAAGGTAGGTTTCAATTTTCCTTGCAATATTCTACTCTCCTTGGCCTCATCAAGGCATCAATGAATTTTTTATAACAATACACTTTTGTGCGACACATGAACAATCATTACATTCCCAATAGTGCTTCATACACCCCTAGTGGCAATATATTAAAATTTGCAGTTATTGGCATGCCATTTATCTCAAAGGGGCATGTTTTCACTCAATAATCGACTCTCCTTTTGTCACTAAGGCCAATTGTATCAGCCACAATTATCCATGTGATTCTTTGTCCAATTGGAAAAAATAAATGATTTTGAGGCTAATATAGCTATGATTTGAGCCTGGGTCAATCAAAATGGAAATATTTTGGTCACAAATCTTACCTCCCTTCTGAATTATGGAAGCCTGGTGATCGACCTACCTGATGTACACCGTTGCATAAATCATGGGAACATTCTGAGCCACATCTCGTACATTTAGGGCTTCATGTTAATTATAAATCCGTGGTACATTTCTCCCTTGCAAAGGACAATCCATTTTGTGATGATTTTCTCTGCATGTCTAGCACTTTATGGGATCTCTCCCATTTCCTGTGTTCTGTTATCCTATAGGTTGGTTAACACACAAAAAAATTTGTTGCATTTTATCTTTTGGTCATTCTTAATAGGTTGAGGTAGTTTTTTCTTTCTTACTTGTATCTTTCAACCTCCATACTGTTGAAAAGTGTAACTAGGATCAGTCTTAATATTGACTATGTAATTATGTATTTATGTAAAGAAGAAGACAAAAGATAATAAAATATTTTTTTGATATGCTTGCCTCATGGGTTTCTTGAGCAAGGTTTTATTATAGGTCAACGGACTTCTTCTTGATGTCTATTAGGATTTGTCTTCTGATTATAAATTTAATTAGGAGTCATGTATATGAAGAGTCTAGTGAGACATATATGCCTCAAGGCCTTGAAGAAAATGGCTCCAGAACGATGCTCAAAGCAGCCCTCAAGACAACCTCCTTAAAACTGGAAGATCATCCCTACAATTTGGCTTGAAAATGCTGGAAAGGTCGGCCCAATAATATGTCACAACAGTTCACTGATACGTCGGCTAATTATAGGGTCGAACACCTATAAATAGCCCAGTAAAATTCGCAGAAATTACAGAACAAAAATTCAGACAAGTTCTCTGAGATTTTGTGTGAGTTACTGGTCTGAAGAAAGATGCGAGTTGCAGATCTAAAGTAAATATTATATCTACGGTTTCATTAGAAGACAAATTTTCGATCAAGCCTAAGGTCACTGCGGTGACACTAATTTGTAACAAGTGAAAAGTCTATACTACATTCAAGTGTGAAAGGAACTGTATTGAGGTGCGAAATAACATTGTTGGAACAGGGCTATGTTAAAGGATAGTGTTAAGGTATAAGCTCAGCAAGGAATGTCATCATTATAGTATAGGGTGGACTGTTCATTGGAATCAATACAAGTGTGCAAAGTCAGCAAGGTTAAAGTAAAGGCTCAAGGTAAGACACATTGTTGACATCTCAAGTAAAGGATCATCATACAGCCGGAGAAGAAAGATTACAAGTACAGACAGAGCTCTCTAGTCTCGGTGTTGAAAGGTGCAGATCGGTGCAGGAAAGAAGGAGCCAATGAAGAAGAAATAACAAGGTCTTGGAGGCATATAAAGGTCTAGGTTCTGTGTCATGGTCTTATTACTTGTCATCTGAAAGTCTATAAGAAGAATTTCTCGTGGTTTTTCCTCTCCAAGAGGAAGAGGTTTTTCCTTGGCTCGAAAAGCCTAATTTTGTGTCTCTTGTATTTTTGGTAATTGACTTGATGAAAGACTTAATAAGCTAAGAAGAGAAGACTTAAGTAAAATAAGTAAGTTCACAAGTGATTATCAAGAAGATAATTTGTATTAACCTACAGCCTTACAAATTCTCAACATGGTTTCAGAGCTTTGGTTACAAGAAAGGGCTATCAGTGATACAAATCTACTTCAGTTTGGAGGTTACAATCTTAGCTTGGTTACATTGCAGTGCTTATAGCACAAATATTACGAAACATGTCACCTTAATCACAAGTTCGGTGATACTTCAGTTCGGTATGCATGTATATGAGGTAATATTACACAGTCAACCTAAAACACAATCTCAGCATACATACATCCCCACAGTTTGAACTCAATCTGAGATTCTCAATGGTATATAAGTTTGAAAAAGGAAGCGGAACTCAGATAGCACAGTTTCAGGTATATAAATATATCAGTGAGAAAATTAGAAAGATTACAAGTGACATTCTCGGCATGACTAAATAGACAAGACTCTGATCATTAGTGCTACCATAGTAATAGAACTATGACACCAACATAATTCGGTATGGATGGTTCAATACTACCACAGCAAGAGTTTGCGAGTACATATCAGTCAAATTCACTTACAATACTGATTCAATTATATATATATGATTTGATGTTTCCTCCAATAAAGATAATTCTTATATATTGATGAACTCAATGGCATGACCTCAACTTACCATTGGTGGTCACAGCCTTGGAAGAATACAGCCTGAAATTTGAACTACACGAATGAATGACATGTGATATCAAGTCTGGAATAGCCTAAGAAGAATATCATTCAAGAAAGAACAAGGTGAAGATCTCCTCTTCACTTGCCAAGTAAGTATCTTTCATTTTCATTTTAATTTTGGTTAAATGACTTCGATTTGCAAGGAGATACATAAGGTGGTTGTATTACTGAAGATCCTTGCATAGTCATGATCCTCATAGAAAACGGAATTCACAGATAAGGGTCTCCTTTGAATTCATGGAAATAAACTCTTAAGGTTCTCTCACATGAACAATATTGGAGACACAAAAGAAGCTGAAAGAAGAATTATGAACAGTACAATAAATTTCATGTCACCAGAAAGGATGGAAGGAGTAGATGGAAAGAGGGAGTAAGAGATCATTAAGACTAGTCTCCCTCATAATAAGTCTCTTTATGGCTCCTAGATCCTACGTAAGATTTGATGTGATGTGACATCATGGAAGTATAAGAAACAAGAACTCATATGATCATGAGGGTAACAAAATCATGGGATAAGTAAGTTACCTCACTCATCAACCTAGGGTTTCTATGGAAGAAGACAATTTGAAGGCAATAGTTTTGCAAACTCAAACATTTGAAGAAAAGGAAGAACCTAATTCAAAGGAAATATAAGAAAGAAGAAGCAAGGGATCTACAATACGATTGAGATCATCTTCTTATTTAAGTGATTTTTGTTGGTTATATGACAAGAAGCAATGTAGCACCCTGATGAAAGCATGGTAGGAGCTCTTGGTGAATCAGCTCCGGGAAAACCTCTCTGATAACATTACAAATATAAAGCAGTCATCAAGAGCAAGGGTCATCATGGAAACAGATTTCTGGGATATTGATGGAGCATGCCAAGAGAATGAAGCTCTTCATTCTTGAAGATGACTCAAGGGTAAAAGGGTATGAAGTATGTATATATTTATATGCTAAACATTGGATGTTGTGAATTCATGTCATATGGTTGTAGGTAATGAACTTCTGTATTTAGAAGTATGATCTATGGAGGAGTATCTCTCAGTGCACAGACAAATGAAATCAACATAATATGTCCTCATGGAATATGAGGTGGTTGTTATGAACAAAAAACTAGAGCGATTGTAAGTTCCTGGGAATAAAGAATGTGCAGAGAGGAAGAGTTCATGAAATGAAACCATGTCAAGATGTGACTAAGAGATCTCCTGAAAAGATATGTATACTCTGACGGAAGTCTGGTAAAGAAGAAGACCTTTGGCAAAAATCATTTCATTAGGAGATGTGTCAATTTGTATGAAGGATGTTGATGCCTACAAGAAGATGTCATGGTGAAAGATCGTCACTAAGGTAAATTTTGTTCTAAAAGGTTCATATGAATATGTTTATCTGGAAGAATTTTTGTAGGGCTGCTAATCATGAGAAAGGATGTATGATCCTTGGATATGATTTGAAGGAAAGCAGCATGGCATAACAGTGGACCAGATCATGAAACCTGATGTATCACTTTCTAATAGTTAACATGAATTAGGATGAAAGTGATGGATGATCTGTGCCCTATGAAGCTAAAAGTTGGAGATTCCTCAATATTAAAATCCAGGACATCGAGGACAGGAATTCTTCATGAGCAGCTGGAGTCTCACCATTGCTACTGGAGGTCCCTGGTTAAGAGGAAGCCTGATGATAAGTTTCTTACTTGGAAGAAACTTGGTAATTCCTAAGAATGATCTTAGGTACATTCCTTGTATAGGAATTAGTACATTCCCTTGTGTAATAGGTCCTCCCTGGTTGAGAGGGAGAGATAGACACATCATTCTGGTCTTGGGAAGATAGAATGGAGGATTGGGTAATCATCTGGCATTCGATACTCTTTGAGAATGTGTTAGGGAATTCAAGATAAGAGTAGTTGGCGATCGATTTTCTTTGAGGGCTAGCTACCCAAGAGAAGAATAGTCCAATAAGGTCATACTTTGGGAACACCCAGGTGGAGTATGTACCTTGGAGAGACAATGACGAAGGTGTCTATAAGTCATGTGTCTCGCCAACATTGTAACCCATTGTCTCATTGAGAGATAGGGTTGTTAGTCAAGGCCTTGCACTAGGACAATGCTAGTTGATATGATGTTATACAGATGTGATTACCAATCCTATTCTTCTTATGAGATTCTTCAGTTTGAAAGTGACCATGTACCTGTATGAATACCTCTCTAGTTAAGAGGGAGTGTTGAAAAGTGTAACTAGGATCGGTCTTCATATTGACTATGAAATTATGTATTTATGTAAATAAGAATACAAAAGATAATAAAATATGTTTTTGATATGCTTGCCTCATGGGTTTCATGAGCAAGGTTTTATTATAGGTCAACAGACTTCTTCTTGATGTCTATTAGGATTTGTCTTCTGGTTATAAATGTAATTAGGAGTCATGTATATGAAGAGTCTAGTCATACATATATGCCTCAAGACCTTGAAGAAAATGGCTCCAGAATGATGCTCAAAGCAGCCCTCAAGACAACCTCCTTAACGCTGGAAGATCAGCCCTAGAATTCGGCTTGAAAATGTTGGAAAGGACGGCTCAATAATATGTCACAACAGTTCACTGATAGGTTGGCTAATTATAGGGTCGATCAACTATAAATAGCCCAGTAAACTTTGCAGAAATTTGGACAAGTGCTCTGAGATTTAGTGCGAGTTGTTGAAATTTAGTTACCAGAGGATAGGTGGTTCCCTATGGCTTTGATCTTTGGCCTAGGGAAAAGTGTCCAAAAGAATCTAATTTTTCTCCTCAAGTGACTTTATAAAGTTATAAAGTCAAATCTAATTTTAAAGTGACTTTAAGTGATAAAGTTACTAAGTTTAATTTTAAAGTGACTTTAATAAAGTCAATGTGAAATTAGAAAGTGAAAAGTGACTTTGGAAATAAATGACTAAGAGGGTCTTTATTAAAGTGGGGTAAATTAAAAAATACAAAGTGATATTTAAATGAGCATTTAATCTCAGCCCTAGATCTAAAGCTATCTCAACCATTAGATTTAGGGATTCCCCAAAAGTCACTTAGGGTTAGGTTAAAGGAATAAAAGGAGGGAAAATATCAATTCATTCTTTCATGAGCAGATTGAGAGAAGGAGAAGAAGAGAGCTAGAGAAATTTCTAAGCAATGAGGTGAAGGAGAGCAGAACCTTGGCATGCATAACGAGGCAGCATTTCAGCAAATTTGTACAGCGAGGAGAGGCACACAGTTCAAGGCAGTTTGGGCACGAGTTTCAAGGAAAAACCATACAGCAGCTTGGCCACATGTTTCTAGGAGGTCGTACAGCAGTTTTTGCACAGATTTCGAGGAGAAGTTTTGATGGTTTCAAGGCACAATTTTCGAGGCAGCCCGTACAGTGAGTTGTTGTCCTTGTGCATGGAAACCGAGGTAGAAAATAGTACAGCATTTATTGTTGTCTCTTTGCACACCATTTGAGGAGGTCGTACAGCAGCATTTATTGCTATTCTGCACGCTTTTCAAGGAGGCCGTACAATAGCATTTATTGTTGTGATTTCTGGGAATGGAATTCAAGGAGTCCGTACAGCATTTAGTGATGTTCCTATTTTTTTGTTTGCACATTTTCTGAGGCAGTGGTTAAGCACGGAAAACGAGATAAGTTGTATTTGTTACTTGCTAAAATTTTCCGAGTATTTCTCTCTCACTATAAAAGCTAAATTATCATAAACAAAGAAGAGTTTTCGAACTGGTTTTCCCCAAGTGTTGTAGGGGGTTTTTCTAGGGTCATCTTGACCAAAAATCAGCATGTCAATTTTCTGTGTGTGGCTGATTTATTTTTCTGAGTTTTATTTCTACATTTTCAGGACTGTGAAATTTCCAAAATTTGTGTTTTCAGAAAATATTTATTTTTCCAGCTTGTTGAATGTATGGCTATGGGAATGGGCATTTAACTTTCTGGGTGAAATAAGGAGAAACTGAAAATCAGGGTTGGGAACAGAAATTTCTACATGGTATCAGAGCTAGGTTGCTGAAAAGTACAGTTTGGGACAGTAAGAAGAAAAATTACAGCAAGCTGATTTTTCACACAAAAAACAGTACCTTTACTACAGTAGTGTCTTTTTTAGTCTATTAGGACAGCAAGCATGTCTTTGGGCTTGAGGGTGGAGAATAGGTTGGATGGGCATAGTAACTACAGTGTATGGAAGGAAAGAATGCAGAGCATCTTTGAGGAGGCAGAAGTTTGGGGTATAATGGTGCATACCCAACAGCACCATGTTAATGTGCCTATTGATGTTGTTCAGTGGGCAGACTTTAATACAAAGAATAACAAGGGTAAGAGACTAATTCTAGGTAGTATTAAAGACCATGTCGTTCCTCATGTGAGAGGAAATAGATTTTCTCATGAGATGTGGATAGCCTTGACCAATCTCTACCAAAGTACCAATGAGAACATAAAAATGGTCCTAAGGGAGAAGCTGAAGACCATTAAGATGGCTAAGACTGATATTGCTACTGTATATCTCACAAATATCACTAATGTGAGAGATGTATTGGCAGCAGTTGGAGAGGACATTCCACCCACTGAGTTGGTGCAGATTGCAGTGAATGGCCTTCCCAGTTCATGGCTGAACTTTGTTGATGGGGTTTGTGCATGTGAGACCCTTCCCACTTGGGAGAGGTTTTGGGATGATTGCATAAAAATTGAAATCAGAAAAAGCCAGCTTGGGGCAGCCAAACCAGTTGAGCAGGATGAGGATGTAGCACTGTTAGCAGGAGGCAAGAAAGGCAAGGGAAAGAAGCAAGCTTCCACAAGTAGTGGTGGGGGCAAAGGAAAAGGTAAAGGTAATTAGGTGAACACGCGGAAGGACTATTCCAAGGTGAAGTGTTGGAATTGTTAGAGGATGGGACACTATACAGTTGTGTGTCCAGAGAAGAAGAAGAAGGGGAAGAACAAGACCATGGCAGCATCAGCAGAGATAGAGGACTTTTCGGATAGCTTTGACCGGGAGTTTGGGTTCATTTCTTGTGAGTCCACTATTAATGCAAGATCACCTACCAAGGAGGGTGAGAGGGAGTGTGCATTTCCGTCCACTAGAGGAGCATCTTCAGGTATCTGGTATGTTGACAGTGGGGCTTCACGTCATATGACAGGAGTGCATGAGTACTTCTCAGAGTTTTCATAGAGTGGCACTGATATAGAGTTAGTACTCAGAGATGACAGCGTTGTTAGAGCAGTCGGTGTGGGTACATTGATATTTGATAGGGAACCCAAACCTCCCTTGAAGGTGTCAAATGTTCTATATGTGCCAGGGATGAGGAAGAACCTCATATCCGTCTCAGAATTAGAGGACAGAGGGTATGAGATATTTTTCAGTAGAGGACAGGTGCTTATATATCCCAGGGGCACTCCAGCTGAGTCAGCTAGAGTGATTGGTGTACGCCATGAAAAGTTGTACAAGTTTCCATTTTAGCCCCTTTTGGCATTGAGCAGTAGTACTGGCAGTAGAGCTAGCAGTTTAGGGCTGTGCAAGATTTGGCACCACAGGATGGGGCACATGTATCATGCGGCCTTGAGGACATTGCGGGAGATCACTACAGGTGTGCCAGATTTCAGTATTGATCACATTGATACATGCAGAGGATGTGCTATGGGCAAGTTTTCCAAATCACCTTTTCCCAACAGTGACAGCAGATCAACCTGTTTCCTTCTCACTGTAAAAGCTAAATTATTAGAAATAAAGAAGAGCTTTCGAATTGATTTTCCCCAAGGGTTGTAGGGGGTTTTTCCAGGGTCATCTTGACCAAAAATCAGCGTGTCAATTTTCTGTGTGTGGCTGATTTATTTTTCTGAGTTTTATTTCTTCATTTTTAGCACTGTGAAATTGCCAGAATTTGTGTTTTCAGAAAATATTTATTTTTCCAGCTTGTTGAATGTATGGCTATGGGAATGGGCATTTAACTTTATGGGTGAAATAAGGAGAAACTGAAAACCGAGGTTGGGAACAGAAATTTCTACACGAGTTACTGGTATGAAGAAAGGTGTGAGTTACAAGTCTGAAGTAAATTGTGAGTTGCAGGTCTAAAGTAAAGATTATATCTGCGGTTTCATTAGAAGACAGAGTTTCAGTCAAGCCTGAGGTCACTGCGGTCACACTTATCTCTAACAAGTGCAAAGTTTGGAGTACATTCAAGTGTGAAAGGAACTGTATTGAGGTGTGAAATAACAGTGTTGGAACAAGGCTATGTTAAGGGACAGTGTTAAGGTATAATCTCAGCAAGGAATGTCATCATTATAGTATAGGGTGGATTTTTAATTGGAATGAAGACAAGTGTGCAAAGTCAACAAGGTTAAAGTAAAGGCTCAAGGTAAGACACATTGCTGATATCTCTAGTAAAGGATCTCATATAGCTGGAGAAGGAAGATTACAAGTAGGGACCAAGCTCTCTAGTCTCGGCGTTGAAAAGTGCAAATCGGTGCAGGAAAGAAGGAGCCAATGAAGAAGAAATAACAAGGTCTTGGAGGCATATAAAGGTCTAGGGTCTGTGTCATGGTATTATTACTTGTCATCTGAAATTCTATAAGAAGAATTTCTCGTGGGTTTTCCTCTCCAAGAGGGAGAGGTTTTTCCTTGGCTCGAAAAGCCTAATTTTGTGTCTCTTGTATTTTTGGTAATTGACTTGATGAAAGACTTAATAAGCTAAGAAGAGAAGACTTAAGCAAAAGAAGTAAGTTCACAAGTTATTATCAAGAAGATAATTTGTATTAACCACCTTACAAGTTCTCAACACATACTTGCTTATGCCCCTTTTTTATATCTCAGGCCACCCTTTACCTTCCAATCCTTTTTTTTATTCTAGCTTGTGCCTTGATTGTTCATAATAGTGCTTCAATTTCTTGATTGTATGATCTAATGTCTTGGGCGCATAAAACTCAATTATGTCCTTGAAGTTTTGCAAAATCCCACTGACATACCTATGAATCTTTACTTTTTCCTCCTTGAGGTAGGGGAAATACCTTAGCGGCACTAAAAATTGGTGGTATAATCCTCATTTTTCATTTTCCCCATTCTGAGTTCATAGAACTCCTTCTCCTTGTTGTCAAAATACCTTTCCGATAGGTATTTGTTTCTGAAATTCCCTTCAAACTCACTCAACGACAACTCTTCTTCTCTTGTGCCTTTCACACTCTTTAAATATTCCCACCATATGTTATACTTACCCTTAAATTTAAATGTACACACCTTTGATTTCATATTCTTAGAGTAACCATGAACTCTGAAAAACTTTTTCATCGCAAGAATCCATGTTTTAGCATCTTTTGCTTTCTTTCCCTCACCCAAATATAGGAGGCTTAACTTTCTTAAATTCCTCTAGCACGTATTCCTTCTCTTTTCCTTTTTCATGATGATGATGATGATGATAATTATGTCTATGAAAATCATGTAATCGTTGCCCATGGTGGCTTGTCCTTTTCTTTGGGGTATTCAATAGATCACCTCCTTTAATTGTATCCTCACTTGTCAATTGATGCCTCTTTTTGGATATTCTCTCATCTGCTTCATTTCTTCTCTCATCATGATCTATGGAACTCTCCTATGGCTAGCTCCCAACTCATGATGTTTTTACCTTTGCAATTTTGAAAGGTTGTGCTATCTGACTGCATTTGCTTATGCTTGCCTCTCTTTTTCCCTGACAACCCTTTCACTTTCATCCTTGTAGCTCCTTATTCCATCCCTTAAACTCATCAAGGTATCCATCCAGTTAGAAGAGCCTTCCTCTCCTCTTTATTCAACTGGTTTATCCTCTTCATAACCATTTTGTGACCTATCAATGCTATATTACACCATTTCGGCCCTCATGTATTTTAGCCTTTAATGTCTTCTTATGTGTTATCATACACACATATAATTGTTATATTAAACAAAACTCAAATGCATGATATAATTCATCACCTTGACTCGTTATTGGGGGTTTGTTCATGTAAGGCTCGTTGAAACATTACGCCCAGAGTTAGCATATCAATAGCAATAAAAGCATGTCAAATAATTAGTACCATGCAATATGCACATAACATAATCAAGCTTATCATGCACATATAAAATCAATCCACGTGACAATTAGCGTCTAACACCTATCACATTTCTCTAAGGCCTCACCTGATATCCAAAGGTCCAGTATTGAGCCTTTTCTTTGATACCAATTTATAATGCACCCCTCCTAACCACCCACTGGCCACACTACAAGTGAGAGGAGGGTGTTACTATGATGACCCGACCTCTAAATTATAGTTATGAAAATGGGGTCTAAATTTTTTAACTTTTCTCGAAGTCTTCAAAACCGAAAATAAACCTTGACATTACATTTGTCTCGTTGAGACCTTTCTGGTGATTTAAAATTTACTTTAACCCGACACCTGAATCGAAATATATGGCCATTTAAGATTCATGAATTAATCTACTTCCTTAAACTAAGCTCTACCATGTGGACCCTACGTGGCACGACAACTCACTTCCACACCATCCTCATGTGGTTATCACCATTACTTTGCCACATCACCACATGTGGACCCCCTCTTTCCTCATTATATCATACAATAAACATAATGGGTGGACCTCCCCCTTAGTTATACATGTATGCATATATTTAAGCCACACGACGCCAACCAAATCAAGTGGGCCCCTCCTTGCCACGTAATCCCAGACTCAATGCCCCAGGAATTTATTATTAATTCCTCCACACGAGACCTCCAAGATCCCGGCGAAGTGGGATGGGAATCCCCTTCCACGTCAACTGATGACAATAGTTCTTCGTCCTAGGACATAAACCCAAACCATTCCCACAATGCCCCTTGTCCAAAGTTCGAGGTGATGTCTTCATATGTCATACCCTCCATGTTGATTATGGGCCCTACCAAACTTACAGTTGTTTCTTTCTTTTGTTATAAAAATTTTGGGGTCCTTCCACCTTGTCACATTGAATTCCATTCAACCGGCCCCACTGAGCCACGTCGTCCTGGGAATAAAATACAGGAATTTTCTCTTTGATCTCCCTTTGAGACCTTTGAGGTACCAAAACTATGGGGTTCATCCAATAGCATAAATCCTTGTGGCCTTAAATAGCCTTGATCTCTTCCGTTTACATACTTGGTCATAGCACCCGGGCATATGGCTTGATAGGGATTAACACAATTCCACTGAAGCCTTAATAATTTCCCAGCTCCCACACAATGTAAGCATTAGATAAATATTGAGGTAAAAAATGGGCCTCAAAACAAAAATGTACAACCAAAAGAAACTTTAAAAGAACCAATAGAATTGAATATTATGATTTCAACCATGGGGGATAATTCACCATTTTTGGAGTAAAAAGGCAAAATGATTAAAAATAAATTAAAAAAAATGAAAAAACTACTTTTTAAACTTGTATTTTGAACTTATCTCCCTACGGTTTTACTCAAATTTCAAGCGGGAGCACTGGTTGGATGTGGAATATAATTGTTCGTCCAAGGACTACCCATGTTGATTACTTTTGATAGAACATACTACACAAAAAATGAGAAATACATGAAAAGTATGATACATGTATTCAACATTTTTTAAACATGTATTCATGTATTTATCATTTTTTGTGTAGCAGGATACACTGAAAGTATTCAACATGGGTACTCCTTGGATGTGAAATTAAATTATGCATCGAACAAGTTCTCCTAATTGAAATTTGAGTGAAATCGTACGAAGATAAGTTGAAAAAAGTAGTTTTTTTCTTTGTTCACTCCAAAATTTGATGAGGTAATATAATCTTATTTTATTATTTCCACTATTATTTTATAATTTTCTTTAGGAGGCCCATTTTAGACTTCAAAATTTCTCTCATATATGTATGGATTGGCTTTTATCCAAGGCCTTTTGCGCAATGACATATATGAACATGCATGCAAGCTCATTGAGTTATCCCTCCTAAGCTTATATAGTTTCAGCCCAGCCTGGAAACACACATATACACATATGTTTTATATGAAGTAGTGTTTCCCCTCCTAAGCTTAGCACAGACTTAGCCTTGCACAATAATAACACATACTTGCACATATGTAGTGTATGCACAATGTGGCCCTCCAGGGTTATAGTATCTTGGTTTTGTGTGTGTGTGTGTGTGTGTGTCCATAGCCTATATTTATCCCTCATGTGATTTATATGGTCTCGTACTGACCTGATAAAGCATATAAGTATATAAATACAAATTCTGTTACCAAGATATTGTTCCTGAGCTTAAGTGTAAGTATCAACTTAGCCTAGTCGTGTATATACATTTATATAAACATGTTATCTCTCATGGGCTTATAAATTTTAAACTGAGGCATAATAGGCAAAACATTACACAGAACAGAGATTTATTTATCTCTCAATACACATGAAATATAGAGAATATTATAATTCAGGAAACAACAATTATATCACATAACATTTGAATAAAAGCCATTCAACTGAAATTTATGTTCATAATAACATAGGAATTTAATCCCTTCCAAAACCATGCAATAAATCCACATTTTTCATTTTGACACACAGGAATCATCATTCCTTAGCATTAATCAAAACCATTATTGATCACGTGTGTGTGTGTGTGTGTGTGTGTGTGTGTGTGTGTGTGTTATAAGTATGTGTATTGTATAGTATCAATCTTATAACTATCCATGTATCCCTATGTCACAGACAGAATAAAGAGAGCCAAGTTATTCACGATCCAACCGACCCAGACAGTCAAGAATATAGTTTAACCTAGCTCAATAAAGACCACTTACTAGTTGGGATTGTATTTTGTGACAGTACTCTGTCATCGTGGCAAGGTAAGTTACGCGAACATCTTAGCTTTTATGGAGTGAGGGTGATTTTACTCGCCTAATAAGGAAGGCATCGAGCGACCCTCTTGTCGAGCGATGGTGAAGGGAGTATATAGTCATAATTTTGGGAGTTTTTAGCTAGGGTGCGGGCCCTTAAAAACCGGTTTGGCCAACCAGGAGACACTTATATTTTATAGCATGAACCTGGCAACTGATATTGGGACTTCAAACCTCCACCTAACCTTAGATTGGTTTGCATTGTGGCCTTTCTTGCAGCCTGCCACCCCTAAGCTAGATTCCAAAGCTTGAGGAGGATATCTCAAAGGATGAAATCAATGTTGTTATCTAAAACAGGGACTCCGGAGGACCTAACACCTCCACCCATCATCTACACAACTTAATAAGCTAAAACAGGGAATCCAGAGGTCAAACTACCTCCACCCACCAGCTATTCATACCACAAGCTAAAATAGGGAATCCAGAGGCCTCCTAGCTCCACCCACTAGCAAAAAACAGAATCCAGAGGTTCTCACCTCCACCCTCATCAAAAACAAGGGAATCCAGAGGCTTTCCACCTCCACCCTTAACAAAAAAAGGGAATTTGAAGTCTTTTCACCTCCACCCTCACTAAAACAAGGGGATCGAGATGCTTCTCACCTCCACCCTCAGCAAACAAGGGAATTGAGAGGATTTTCACCTCCACCCTCAACAAAAGAAGGGAATCTAGAGGATTCTCACCTCCACCCTCAGAGATCTTGCACATAGTAGTTATACCCAAACCTGGGAGCCATGATCACACTATAATAAAACTAGAAAAATAATAAGGAAGACTTCATAACACTCCTAACTAGGACTCCATGGAGAAATCTTCCACCCAGCTATCAAGGGAATCTATAGATTAAACCATCTCCACCCTCCAACCCATAAGGGAATCCAAAGACTACTACCACTCGCCTATGTTATTCCAACATTCCAATACACAACCGAAAAAATGCTCTCTTCTTTATATCATGTAGGAAAGTTGAGTTTTTTTTTAAATATCTTGCAGTCAAATTCAGTTTTCCTTCTTTGTGTCTACCTTTGGTAGTGCACAATAGTTCTCTATGTAATCTTCCCCTCTTGTCCTCTTGCATGCATTTCCCACAACACCTCACATTCCTATCCTTCTCTCTTCTCCTCCATCTCTTTCCCATAATCTTCCCACTATGTTGTTGCAACCATCCAATGTGTGTATGGGTGTAAATTCTTTATTTTCTTCCTTGTTCTCGATCATGGTGGTTCTCTGTGTTTACGTGGTCATGGGGAGGCCCTTGTTCTAGCTCCGCCTTCCACTTCCCAATTGGTTGATTTCAAGTTGTCCCACCTGCCAACAAATCCCATCACTCCTTAAATTTGTTCCTCTCTTCCTTTTGGATTCATCCAAGGCAAGCATGGCTCCTATGTCCTTCTTCTTTAGCTAAATTAATGGCATAACAAGTCCATTTAATTCTATAATTTCTAACCTCCCATGATTTTCATAAAACAATCTTTACTTTCCTTGACTACCCTGTTGTGACTTCCAGGAGTTCCACTACCCTCACAGACTTTCCAAGTACCCGTCCAAGCCTCGATTTCCACCACAGAATCCATGCTTCCATGGTCGCCTTTCCAGAATCCTACATAGGATTAATTTGTACTCCTACCATAGCACAGGAATCCCTTACATGTGTCCTTAATTATGCCAAACATGCCTCTTTTGTATGCATGCCTATTTTTTTACCACTTGGAATTCACCCAAACCCCTCAATGGACTTTGGTTATATGCATGGGAAATTTTTATAATTATTAAACCATATGAGCCCATTTTCACTCATCCATGCAGTCTTAGCCACCCATACTTGTTTACCTGTTTTCGGTTAGCAACCATTTATTTTATTAATATATCTATCTATGTGTGTGTGTGTGTGTGTGTGTTACATAATTACATTATCAAGCCTTCTAGCCTCAAAATATAAAACATGTACATACATGCACAACAGCCCCATAACACATATACACGCATAGACATGGGCATCACAACCCTCAAAAAATGTCCTTGGCTCACTAGCCTAGTTATGCATATACTTGTTATCTTCTATTCCATGGGTCAAATAGGGGTGTTACGGATGACTACAAAAAAATTTGCATAGTTATTTACCATGGTCAAGAATAAAAGCCTTCAAATATTTTCTAGAATTTAAAACTCTTGCTATGACATTTAGTACATAAACTCTCTAGAATTTGATATGTATAGTTATTTACCATGGTCAAGAATAAAAGTCTACAAATATTTTCTAGAATTTAAAATTATTGCTGGGAAAAGTAGTACATAAACTCTAAAATGTAATATTCCAAAATAGGAAAAATCTACACTATTGGGAATATCTTAAGATATTCCAAAAGTGGAGCTACAGCAATACATGAACACAATATTGTAAACACCGCAAATATGATCATGTCATGAGAGAGAACAATATTCATCCATCATTCTATTAATGGATCAGCAACAATGTACAAAATATCATGAGGGACATGCCACTCAAGCCATAAGAACAAGTCTCCAATGATCAAAGCAATAGATACATGAGATGTTGCAACTATATAGAATGTCGGAGAGTAGTGATTGTGCAGTCTATATTAGTGTAGCTACTGCTGCAAATGTATTTACATGAAATATGGATGAAGGAAACAAAATAAATGCCCAATAATGAAGATATGGGCTCCAATACAATAATTCTAGCCAACCTTGGAAAGGATTGCTAGAAATGTCGGAAAACATACAATGTGACAAATAACCCTGGGGTTAATGTGTCACTGAAAACTGGAATGATACAAAATGAGGCTATGACAAATCTAAAATACCAATGTCCTCCTCCAATGGTATTTCTAATTAGAAGGTTGATCCCTCTACTCAGAAATAGACCCTCCTAATGAGCTCAATGAACCCTTCCAGCAACTGCCTCTGAAAATAACGCAGATCTGGACTGAAATTGCGCTGTGAGGGAGGGTAGATGGTTGGCTTGATGCAAAATATATGAAAATATGCCCGAGATTCCTTCTTACCAATCTTCCAATGGATAGACAATCTCTCCACTGAAAAACAAGCCCGGAAATGACTCAAAGAGATCCTCCGTTGCTGCACCCTGCAACACAGCCCAGCTGTAAACAGAAACTGCGTTGTAGATGAAGGAGGTAGCTTGGCCAAAATTCTAGAATGAGGGAATGTAGCTCAAGAACCTCTCCTTCCCTAAGGATGAGGTAGGGATTCCTGACCGGGAAAACCCTTGTGCTAAACAGCACTACAACCCTGCTAAACAGCAAGAGGAAGTAAAGTCTCAACAGACCAAAGCAAATAATAATCCAAGCATGAATACAATGGTTGTCATCCTCTCCATATATAGCAAGTTATCCTCTCCACAATGGGTCCCATCCATATGTTCCACCTAGCCCATGCAAGTTGTCCTCAATTAGAACTGCACAGTCCATCATGGAGATACAATGTATCTAGACAGTGCATGTGGACTTGGTCAAATATGACTGAATCAACATGATCCAATCATGTTCACACCTGTAGGTGCTAAATCCAGCTTCTTATTCTTCCCCTTTTCACATGAGGAATGTTATTTTCTCTTCTAAAGAGGTTAATGGTCCTCCCTACCCATTTTATTCATCTATTGCTAACTATAATGTTCCTTTTAGCTTGAGGCTAAAAATTGGGAACATTACAGTCCTCCCCTCCAAAATGTTGCTTGTCCTCTAGCAACTGTATAGAGAGAGAAAAATTCCTCCCCTTCTTCTCTTTTGGCCTCCTTATCAATAGTCCCCACCACTACTCAATATAATCTGCAACAAATCTGCCCTCTAATGTCTCCTCCCAAAGATGCATGACCAAATGGCTCACATCATGAAAAGGTGGAAGGTGTAAGTGGAAACCTTCTTGCTGTCTCATAGCCTCCTCAAGGTAGGAGTGATGATACACATGAGAAATCTCATTCCATGCTATCATCCAAATGAAATTAGCCATCCTAGGTAGCTCATCAAAGAAATCTGCAACCCCGGTTTTATGCAATGTGTTGGGGTTGAATGGAGAGTTTATATTTTCCCATCCAAGTAGTTTCTCTCTCCATTTGTGGTAAGTATGAGGGGGTTGTTGATATTGGGTTGCAATGTCATGGCCTTCAAAAATGGCCCAAGCTACCCCACAAGATAATTCAACCATGAAGTGCCTCCTCCAAGAACGCAAGTTCTCCCAATGGCTCCTCCTACATGAAGGAAAGAGGTGTGTTGTGGCAATCATGGTGTACCCATTTTTTCTCCTGAAACATACAACATGTAAAATAGGGAGAATCATACTCCCAATGGGCATCTCCATCTCAAATTCCACTCTCCAAACAAATCTTCCCATGAGTACAAACATATCAGCAATATATGGAAGCAAAATACTATGAAAACAAGCTGCCAAATGACAACCGGAAAGTGAATCATAGTTCCACACAAGGAACTAGCGTAGTGCATCCCATGCCTGCCTCAAAAAAAGAAATAACAAGTGCTTCACCAGCCACTTGTTTGCTGCCACAGTCATCTCATAAGATGGAAACATGAATATACAATGTGGTGTCAATGGTGCACACCAAGAATCATGTGGCTTCCCCCACAAACCACCAATAAGGTAGCCAATATCAATGCTACAAGTAGATACAAGTACATCATCATACAAAATGCAAGAAGGGATGATCCTCCTTGGTACAACATGTTGCTCATATAAAGTAAAGAAGTACAAAACATCATGTGAGATTATACCTCCTCTACCATGTACTTGAGACCTTGATCTGAAATGGCTCAACTGGAAATCCTCCCTCACCTCCAAAGAGTATGGAAGTGGCTGTGACCTCCTCTCTATCACCATCCGGGCTATGCATATCTCCATATGCTGAAATATGTCATGTTGTATGCCCTCCCAAGTGAACTCCTCTGACAAAGAAAGATATGCATCATAATGCATGGAAAGGAAGTCCTCATGTGTTGTATGAAGCAACTTCTCCTTGAGCTTAGAAGCTCCAGTCAAGAAGACTCTTCCATAAGAATAGATGACCATATCATCCACCATATACTCATCATCTCCATCTAGGTCATCAAGAATCATACATGCACTTAGATCCTTGGAGTACTCTACCAAGAGTTGACATCTCCAATATGGATCAATCCTCCCAAGAGACAGCGCTGGTGATCTGGCAAGTGAAGCTTTCCTCATGCTGTTGCCTGCTACTCTGACATCCCCCATGCCAAATTTTTCCTCCAAACTCTTCACCTCTCCAAAATCCGAGAGTGGTGAACCCAATGACATAATGTCTCTCATCAACTCTATATTTGGTGGCCTCCTAGGTGGAATGCCTCCATGTAGTGAGATATCAAAATCTGAAGTGGATTGTATATATGAGTGGAGTGAGTTGTCCCTCTCTTCACTGTGCAGTGCAGCCCCCTCATTATGTGCAGAAACCTCCTGAAATAGATAAGGGTGAATTCTCATCATCCCTTGATGTTGATCCTTCTCCTCTTCTTCCATGTATGAGATTGCCTCATCCTCAATGAGAGAACCTTGATCTCGGTCATCCCTTGAAGGAGAATACTCCATGTCTTCACAAATAGAAGAGGGCTCTCCAAGAAATGGGGATATTTCCCTTGGCAAACTATCATGCATGTTTTTATCCCCTTTAAAAATATGGAGTGGAGTTGGTTCAATAGGTCTCTCCAACTCATGCAAAGTGTTTGAGTTTTTGGTTTTAACAAATGATGGTTCACAAAATCTCCTCACCAATTCTTTAGTGAACTCAACATAAGTTTCTACATTTGCATGAAAAAATGAAGTAGAATCATTAAACCACCAATCATGGGCCATACCTTTGAGGTGCAGCGCTGCTACTCTGATGGCCTCCTTTGAAACTTGGTGTAGCTGAAAATAGGTTTCTAGCTCTTCTACCCAAGCTTTTGTTGTGCACTCTGTTGATACATCAAAGTGAGATAGGAAGATTATACCTCTCTTACTTCTTTTGTGGCTGCTGGATCTTGCCTTCTTGAGTTTTCAAAACCCTTGGAAGTCTAAGTGCTCTTTGAATCTCCATGATTGAGATTCATACTCCTGAAGATAGTCACTCAAGGTCTCCTCCCTCGGTGCATCTTCTTCCTCCATCCTTCTTGCAGTCAATGTGGGCAATAGACTACGTTGTGGATCTGCATGTGTGGCTGAATGCTCGCACCCATCATAAGAATAGCTAGGGCTTGCTTCAAACCCCCTCAGAAATCTTCTACACTCATCCCCTTTCATCTCCTTGAGATATTCTTTGACATTCTTCATAGCTTGGAAAAGAAGCAGGGAGATCCTCTCTTCCTCCATTCCTCCAAATAATGGAGTCATGCTTTTTTTCCTTCTGCACAAATTCCCTTTATGAGAAGCTTCTCCTCCTAATGGCATACTGTCTTGGATGCACAGGCTGAGCCAAGATTGAAGCTCTGATACCACTGTAATATTTCAAAATAGGAAAAATCTACACTATTGGGAATATCTTAAGATATTCCAAAAGTGGAGCTACAGCAACACATGAACACAATATTGTAAACATCGCAAATATGATCATGTCATGGGAGAGAAAAATATTCAGCCATCATTCTCTTAATGGATCAGCAACAATGTACAAAATATCATGAGGGGCATGCCATTCAAGCCATAAGAACGAATCTCCAATGATCAAAGCAATAGATACATGAGATGTTGCAACTATATAGAATGTCGGAGAGTAGTGACTGCGCAGTCTATATTAGTGTAGTTGCTGTTGCAAATGTATTTACGTGAAATATGGCTGAAGGAAACAAAACAAATGCCCAATAATGAAGATATGGGCTCCAATACAATAATTCTAGCCAACCCTGGAAAGGATTTCTAGAAATGTTGGAAAAAATACAATATGACAAATAACCCTGGGGTTAATGTGTCACTGCAAACTGGATCTGATATAAAATGAGGCTATGACAGATCTGAAATACTGATGTCCTCCTCCAATGGTATTTCTAATTATAAGGTTGATCCCTCTACTCAGAAATATACCCTCCTGATGAGCTCAATGAACCCTCCCAGCAACTACCTCTGAAAATAACGCATATCTGGACTAAAACTACGCTATGAGGGATGGTATATGGTTGGCCTGATGCCAAATATATGAAAATATGCTCGGGAATCCTTCTTACTTATCTTCCAATGGATAGACAAGCTCTCCACTGAAAAACAAGCCCGGAAATGACTCAAAGAGATCTTCGTTGTTGCACCCTGCAACACAACCCAGCTCTAAACAAAAACTGCATTGTAGCTGAAGGAGGTAGCTTGGCCAAAATTCCGGAATGAGGGAATGTAGCTCAAGAACCTCTCCTTCCCTGAGGATGAGGTAGGGATTCCCGACCGGGAAAACCCTTGTGCTAAACAGCACTGCAACCCTGCTAAACAGCGAGAGGAAGCAAAGTCTCAACAGACCAAAGCAAATAATAATCCAAGCATGAATACAATGGCTGTCCTCCTCTCCATATATAGCAATTTCTCCTCTCCACAATGGGTCCCATCCATATGTGCCACCTAGCCCATGCAAGTTGTCCTCCATTAGAACTGCGCAGTCCATCATGGAGATACAATGTATCTAGACAGTGCATGTGGACTTGGTCAAATATGACTGAATCAACATGATCCAATCATGTTCACACCTGTAGGTGCTCAATCCAACTGCTTATTCTTCCCCTTTTCACATGAGGAATGTTATTTTCTCTTCTAAAGAGGTTAATGGGCCTCCCTACCCATTTTATTCATCTACTGCTAACTATAATGTTCCTTTTAGCGTGAGGCTAAAAATTGGGAACATTGCATAAAATTTGAAATCTAATATTGGTATAAAGTATAATAAAAATAATTTTAAAACTACTATGAGGAGCATGGCATTGGGAAACAATGCATAGAATCCTCTACCCCTATGCATAATAGTCATATAAAAATAATAATTGTATCACTTGGGACATTGTGTGATAAGAATAGATTTAGAAATTTTGAGGAAAAGCACATAATTGTGTGATTTGTTTAATCAATTGGAGTTTCACCAAGGCAATTTGGAACATTGCACCTATACAAACATTTTGTAGGTGTAAGTCTATATTAAAATGTGTATAATCAAGATTCCATCATGTGTACATGTTCCAAGGATTAACATAATTCAATACTTACTCATAAAGGATTTATATGGATGATATTAAGATATGATCGCAAAAGATATATCAGCTCTAGGACATGGGAGACCAAATTTTTTTGAAGAAGTACAATATGATATTTGATGAGGGATGCATACTCGTGAAATAATCAAGAAATATGTATAGTGCACATGAACCTTTCTGAAGTGAAATATTTAAAGAAGATCTAGAGTTTGATATGCCAAAAAATTTATGAATACCTTGCAAAAGTTGGAATCAAAGAAAGTGATTCATATCCTCATTTAATACTAATAAAATCATGTACCTATGGGCTAGATTCTTATAGATAGTGATGTCATTTAGAACTAAACTAGACACTTTTGAGATGATAAATTTAGGTGTGTTGCAGTAGTCTATTCAAAAGGAAGTTTGACAAAAATATAAAGGAATTTTAATGTCTAATAAAATATGTTTATATACTAATTTCATTTTGCTTGATTATACTTACCTATATATTAATTTTAACCCAATATAGAAGAATAAATTCAAGTTAAGTTAATTATTTTGTGCCATTAAAAGACAATATAAAATTAGCTCACATAGTTTTCTACATTCAATATTTACCTAGATTTCAGCGTAGTTTTATTTTTCACACTTTCCTTCCACCTTTGTGATTGTTACACATTCAATTTTAACATAGATTTCCTCTTGCAAAGATCAATTCTAATTTACAGTAATTTTCATCCCTTAAGTTAGCCACCCATAAATTCTGTCATATCAGGTGGTGGCTAAATAATGTTGGATAGCCTTCAAGAAACAATTTCATTGCTAAAATTGTTGATGCTTAAAGTCTTTTGATAATATCCTATCCTTTGGATAATCGTCACTGCTTTTCCCCTTTCCAACTCAGAATTTCTGCTGTCATTACATGAAGAAAAACTGTTGCAAACACCATTTTTCCCTTTTCCCCTTCTTCCAAAACTAACCTCATCTTTGCCTTTCCTTCTCCCATGAAATCCCTCATTTTCATGATTTTCCCTTTTCCCCTTCATTAAAACCCTTTGATAAGGCCTAAGACCCTATCTTTGTCTTATCGAAACCCTCAAAACCCCTTGAAACCATTAAAAATCCATAAAAATACATTATTTATGACTTAAGCCCCCTTGGGCTAAGTCTTTAACCCGCCCTTCCATTCGTCTTGGTTCCATAACCAAACGTTGATCCTCTAAGCGCTTATTTGCATTACCCCATGCTTATTAGCCCTCACCCACAATCCCCCAGTCGTGTGGTTTTCCATATAACCTGTGGCCCCGCAATTGGGCGCCAAGCCATTTTTAAATTTTAAATATATCTGCCTGAAGTGTAAAATCTTTGGTTTTATACTATTTTAACGTTTTTGTTTATATTTATAAATTACCGCCGGTACGAAATTTAAATCACTCTGCACCGTCGATCTAATCTGAAGATCGGACGGCGCAAAATCCATCTCCCCGGTGGTCCCCGCCAACCACTCACCATCGCGAAAACCACGCGGTCTTCATCGCACCGCCTTTGGGCAAGGGTGGTTTTTTCCCGATCGGCAGAGATTCCATACGCTGGTCGACGCATGTCCTGCGCACTGTTCATAAAACCGTCGTCCATCGCGCGTTAAAGTTCGGACGTGGACCCCGCGCGATATTGATGCGCGCTGTCCAATCTGAGGTTGCCCATCCGACGGCTATCGCTCACTAAAGATGCCCGACAGTTAACTAGGCTACGGCGCGGTCATTCGAGCATCTCCGCCGTCGATCTGATCTGCAGATCGATGGCCCACGTTTTATCGCCCTGATTCCCCGTTTTGATTTTTCGCCTCCGCTCCCGACCGTCGATCTCTACGCGATCGACGGCTCTGATTTAAACGATTCTTCCGCCTTCTCTATGACTTCTCCCGATCATCCTCAATCGTTAAATGATGCCATCCAACGTCCGTGCTTCCTCCACATGCCTTCTGTAGCAGTAAACCTATATATGCATGGGTTTTATAATATTTGTTCGTATTTTGCAGGGATTAGTGATTTTTTTGCTATGATCGAAGAAAAATAAAAGGCAAAGGGTGACGATCCTCCTGCCTTCGATTCACCAAAGAAAATCAATCACAGGGTTTAAAATTCACGTTTCATTGATGATTCTTGCGGCATCGATGCCATATCCCCCCTACGCAGCCCTGCACATCCACAATGTAGAAATTTGAATAACTGATATATTATTCACCGAGATTCTCCTGATCACACACTATTTTAGCTTCATGCATAATACAGAATCTCTTCTACCATTGATCATTACATGCGGAAATAAAATCAATTGCGTGCACACATTAAAACCACGAACAATCACACATATGAACACAGTATTTAATGGGAAAGCTTAAAGATGAAAACCCAAACTATCTGTATATTATATGTCATGGAGATCATGTAACAATCATAGTACAAAGCTCCTCACAAGCTCTCATGCACACCCTCAATTGCTACACACTATCAAGCTAGATCTAGCAAAACACATGCTCCAATATTTTTCCACTTGATAACCAACCTCTATTGCATAATCAATGCTATGGGATGGCTTCATTAAATAGATAAACCACCTGGCTTGTACTGTGCAATCCTCATGGGCTTCTCCACCTATCTGTGTGTTGCAAAAAGCAACAGTATAGTCACAACTGATAGTTAACCTGCTCTTTCACCTATTTTTGCACTGGTCTCCACTGAAACTGTCCATGCACTGAGGTTAACTAATGCATTCTTTAGTTGATTAATGAGTTTATAATTAGTGAATTAATTAATAATTAATTCACACCACTCTCACTAATTATATCAATTAGTTAAACTGAATACAAATAGCTCAACTATGTTTAGATTAGTTAAACTGAATACAACTCCACTAACTTCCTCAATCAACTCCACCAAACTCTGTCACATGAGTTCTAACTGAAGTATCCATGCAATAGCTCCACTTAACCCTCAGGAATAGCGCAATTCCTTCTGTCAGCTCCTGTGCCACATCTGTGCACTTAACTGAAGTGCTCCAAGAGAATAAGATAATGTTTAGAGTCTAAATATTATTAAGAGCTAATAATATTCGACATATCTATTTTTAGACTGGCAATCTAAAAATAGATTCTGCCCAGTATGTCTAAAAATAGAAGTCCATCTAATTTTTCCGACTTGACCAACCATCCACAAATAACATCCCGCAACTCATAGAACATGATCCATATGTCTAAAAATAGACTTTGCGCCAAAAATAGCCTGCGGGCCCACTTAGTGAAGGCGACTCCTTTCCACTAAGCTCATCATCTTGTTGCATTCTCAACACTCCCTCTCAACAAGATATGGATTATCTGCAACCCGTATCCTACCTCTGTGGTATTCGAATTTTCTCCCGGTGAGCGCCTTCGTCAAGATATCAGCATCCTGATCCTCCGTAGGAATGTATGAAAGTAACATGATCTTCCGCTGCACACAATCTCTGATATGATGATACTGGATGTCAATGTGTTTAGATCTATCATGAAATACTGGATTAACCGCGAGTTTGATGCAACTCTGATTATCACAATAAATCACCGTAGGATCCAAGTGTGAACCGAACAACTCGACCTCGTAACTTCCTCATCCATATAGCCCGCATGCAGAAACTTGCCGCCATAACTCGACCTCCGTTGAACCGAGTGCCATGGACTGTCTCGTTGTACCAAGAAACTGTCGACCCGGGAGACCGAAAATCCCCTCCGTATGTGCTCTTCCGTCCGTTGCCTCCCATTTTACCCGCATCCGTGAAGCTGCCACGCTTCACCTCATCCGAATCGTCCGTACCACAATCCATATCCCGATGTGCCTTCCGAGATATCTCAATACATGTTTCGCTTCGATTTTCGCCAAAAGAGCTTCGGTAGGCTTAATCATAGCTTGTAGTGATGGTTAATTAAAAGATAAGCATAAGTGCTCCGGTCGTGTATTGACCAGATACATAAGCGACCCCACCAATTGTCGATAAACAGTGGCATCCACTACCTCCGCTGAAGTAGCATCCTCCTTCCTCCAACCTCCAGGAAGAGGAGTATCAACAGGCTTGCAGCCATGCATGTTGAACTTCTCTAGTATCTCCCCGGCATACTTACCCTGAGAAACAAATAGTCCATCACTGCGCTGCCAGATTTCCAATCCCAGGAAATAATGAAGGAGGCCTAAGTCCTTCATCTCAAAATCTCTAGCAAGATCCTCCTTGCATGAAAGTATCAACAACTCATCACCTGCCAGAATCAAATCATCTACATAAAGTACAATGATCAGCAACTTACCCTCCACCACAATCTGGTATAGGTTAGGATCCGCCTCACTCTTGGAGAATCCAAGTCCGGTGAAATAATTGTCATCCGTGTACCAAGCACGAGGTGCTTGTTTCAACCCATACAGTGCTCTCTTGAGCCTGCACACATGCGACTCGCTGCTGAGGATCTCAAAACCTTCAGGTTGCTATATGTACACCTCCTCCTCAATGACTCCGTTGAGGAAAGCAGTCTTCACATCCATCTGATGAATGTGCCACCCCATCTGCGCTGAGAGAGCAAGAATCGTCTGTATGGAAGAATACCTTGCGACAGGTGTAAAGGTTTCCTCATAATCGATCCCCTCAATCTGTGAGAAGCCTCGGGCAACAAATCTTGCCTTGTACTTCTCCACACTCCCGTCAGCTGCTTGCTTCACTTTGTAGATCCATCTCTAACCCACCACTGATTTCCCTTCCGGCCTTGGGACAATCTCCCATGCATTTTTTCTGACAATCGAATCATACTCTTCCACCATGGCATCTACCCATGTGGAGTCCTTCATAGCTTCCTCGAAAGAGGATGGCTCTGGCTACGATACACTTTCATAAGAGATTTTAAGGGCATCCAAAGATGACTGTCAGGATCGTCGTTCTGCGCCGTGATGTAGGTGCTCCTACAACCTTCTCTGCATCTTGAGCCAGTCGCTCAGCTTCTGTAGTGCGCTTCCGCCCTCTGATGGTTGGCGCTGCATGAGTGGTTTCTTCCACTCCATGAACCTCATCTTGTGGCTGATCCACATCCCGAGACTCATCCTTAGGAACTAATAGCTCCTCATCTGCATGCAAGTGTGGCTCCCTCTCAAGCAAACACTTCATGGCTTTCTCCTCCTGAAATTTTATATCCCGTCGCACAACAGTCTTGCGACTGTCTGGAAAATACACACGATAGTTGTGGGGTGTATCAGTGTACCCCACAAATATCCCAACCTCTACAGTTGGCTCCAGTTTCTTCCTGGCATCCTTCGTCACATGAATGTAAACAAGTGAACCAAAAATCCTCAAATGGGAAATATCAGGCCTCTTACCAGAAAACGCCTCCTCGGTTGTACTCATGCCAATTATCCTGTGAGGACAACGGTTCTGCACATATACTGCAGTATTGCATGCCTCCACCCACAAGTGAATGGGTAGGCCCTAATCATGCAACATCGCCCATGCAGCACCCACGAACGTTCTGTTCTTCCACTCAGCAACCCCATTCTGTTGTGGGTTATGAAGTGCTATGAGCTCTCTTCGAATTCCTTCTGCGCTACAAAAGTCCTTGAATTCTCCAGAGATGCATTCACCACCATTGTCGCTCCTAAGAGTCTTCACCTGCTTCCCCGATTCTTTCTCAACCAGTGCCTTGAACTCACAGAACTTTGAGTATGTCTCACTCTTCTTCTGCATGAAGAAGATCCAGCACTTACGAGAAAATTCATCAACAAATATCACATAATACCTGTACTTTGTTTTCAAAGCTGCTGAGAAAGGTCCACACACGTCTGTGTGAATTCTCTCAAGGATCGTCGTGGCGCGACTATCCTTCTCGTGAAAGGCGGCTTTCACAAATTTTCCCAAGGTACATCCCTTGCACTGATCTGACTGCGCAAGAGTACCCTTAGGAAGCCCAGTAGAAATCTGCTGCAATATCTTCAAAGCTCCATGGTGAAGGTGGCCCAATCTCCGGTGCCACAACTCGCCATCATCCCGACTCACCACTCCTTCTGCCTTGCCTGCCATTGTTGCGCAGCCATCTACCTGCAATTGATAAAGGTTCTTAACTCGAACCCCTATCCTCCGGGTCTCACCAGTTGCCTTACTGCGCAGGAAAGCCTTTCCCTCGCTAAAGACAACATCATATCCCTTGTCTTCTAACATCGCCACAGAGATAAGATTCTTCTTCAATCCCGGAACATGCATCACTTCCTTCAATACGAAGGGTTTACCAGACTCCCTCTCAAAGGAAATGGTACCGATACCGGTCGCACTGTATCTACCATCATCGCCCATCTCGACGTGCACTCCAAGATCTTTCTCATCCAGATCAGTAAACAAATCTCGATCTCCTGTCATGTGAAAATATGCACCATTGTCAAGAAACCACACTGAACCCATCACACTTGAGACCAAGCATGCGAACAGTATATAGCTCAAACTCGCGAGGCTATAAGTTCCTCCAATGCTAGCCCCAAAGAAACTCGTTTATTTTTCTTCTTCTGTGGACAATTAGTGGCGTAATGTCCGTGTTGGTGACAGTGAAAGCACTTCACCTTGGACATGTCCTGCTTCTTGCCTTTCACACCAGATTGAGAAGCATGCTTCTTGCTCTTCCCCTTCTTTCCTTTGGCAGCCAAAGCGCAATTCTCTTCATCAGAGTTCTTTGATGAAGATCTATCCCTGGTACTTCGCCTTATCTCCTCTTGCACAAGATCCGACCAAAGTTGCTTCCATCCTGGCAATTTCTCCCGACCATTGACAGAGTCCTGATAGGAGTGCCAACTCTTCGGAAGCCCAAGGAGAGCCAAGCTCACCAAGTCCTCATCATAAACAGTCACCCCCACACTTCCCAGCTCATCCCTGCATTGGATGAAATTTGTGAGGTACTTGGGCATATTGTTGCCTTTCTCCATCTTTATGTTCCTGAGTTTTTCCTTGAGCGCCAACTTCCTCTGGTCACTCTTGCTTTGAAATAAATCTGTCAAAGCTTTCCACATCAAGAATGGAGAAGCATTACCATGAAGACTGGATACTATGTAATCCTTCACACCTTCCAACAAAATCCTTCGACACTTTGTTGTCTTCTTTTTCCATGCGTCAAGTACGACAGCATCACTAGAAGTAGGTTTTGGAACTTCTGCATCTATGAACTCCTTCAACCCATTGTCATCCAGCACCACCTCCATCCTGTCTTTCCATGCAATATAATTCGAGCTGCCCTCAAGGGCATACTCCAATCGCAATCCGTAAAAGACATCTCAACTTCGACACCAAGAAAACACTGCTGCAAATTCGAATTCCACCAGCACAAAACTCAACTGCTTCAATGTTTTGCAATTGCTCCAATGATCAATATCACTCCGATACCGTGTAGAAATTTGAATAACTGATATATTATTCACCGAGATTCTCCTGATCACACACTTTTTTAACTTCATGCATAATACAGAATCTCTTCTACCATTAATCATTACATGCGGAAATAAAATCAATTGCATGCACACATTAAAACCACAAACAATCACACATATGAACACAGTATTTAATGGGAAAGATTAAAGCTGAAAACCCCAACTATATGTATATTATATGTCATGGAGATCATGTAACAATCATAGTAAAAAGCTCCTCACAAGCTCTCATGCGCACCCTCAATTGCTACACACTATCAAGCTAGATCTAGCAAAACACATGCTCCAATCTTTTTCCACTTGATAGCTAGCCTCTATTGCATAATCAATGCTATGGGATGGCTTCATCAAATAGATAAACCACCTGGCTTGTACTGCGCAATCCTCATGGGCTTCTCCACCTATCTGTGTGTTGCAAATAGCAACTGTATAGTCACAACTGATAGTTAACCTGCTCTTTCACCTATTTCTGCACTGGTCTCCACTGAAACTGTCCATGCACTGAAGTTAACTGGTGCATTCTTTAGTTGATTAATGATTTTATAATTAGTGAATTAATTAATAATTAATTCACACCACTCTCACTAATTGTATCAATTAGTTAAACTGAATACAAATAGCTCAACTATGTTTAGATTAGTTAAACCGAATACAACTCCACTAACTTCCTCAATCAACTCCACCAAACTCTGTCACATGAGTTCTAACTGAAGTATCCATGCAATAGCTCCACTTAACCCTTAGGAATAGCGTAATTCCTTCTGTCAGCTCCTGTGCCACATCTGTGCACTTAACCGAAGTGCTCCAAGAGAATAAGATAATGTTTATAGTCCAAATATTATTAAGAGCTAATAATATTCGACATATCTATTTTTAGACTGGCAATCTAAAAATAGATTCTGCCCAATATGTCTAAAAATAGAAGTCTATCTATTTTTTCCAACTTGACCAACCATCCACAAATAGCATCCTGCAACTCATAGAACATGATCCATATGTCTAAAAATAGACTTTGCGCCAAAAATAGCCTGCGGGCCCACTTAGTGAAGGCGACTCCTTTCCACTAAGCTCATCATCTTGTTGCAATCTCAACACGCAAAAACACCATGAATCAAGCACAGTCAGAGAATTATCAGTGCCAAAGATAAAATTATCAAGACAAAGAATTAAAGACAGATTTATGGGGATTACGGCTAAAAATGGATTATTAGAAACCTAAACCACAATTTAAAAGAAAATCATGACTGTTTTATCAGAAAAGATACCTCCACTGTCACCTCAGGGGCTAATTAAAACTTCCAGCCACCGCAGAGCCACCTGTAGCCTCAAAGCAATCAAATAAGGTCGAAGTTATTACCAGACCAGGAGATATTTAGCATCAACACAGTTGAACAGTTATTTCAACCAAAGGAACTTATTGTAGCTGTCAGCAGAAGTTATTTCAAAGAGGATGAGAAGCCCTTGAAGTCAACAAATTCTTTCCAGCAAACCTAATAGTTAATGTAAATTATTTTATATAGAGGACACCTACGTAAGTTGCTTCATTGAGCCCCCAAAGGCCAAGTATCCATTTAAGTCTGTATTAATTGTAATTGGAGATCTTTTATCAGATTTCACCTCCTCATTCTTCTATATATACTTCTTTAGAAGATGAGTGAGGGGTTGGTTGTTGTTTGATCACCAGTTGTAATACTGAAACTCTCTGAAATAAATACATAGTCCGTTGAAGTTGAAGAAGAAACTGAAGTCTTGGAAACCTTGATGATGTTGTTGCATGCTTGTTCCTGAGAAGGCTCTATCATTGGATCCATGAGCTTGGCTGTTGGTGAAGTATTCTGAACTGTTTTATGTTTTCCTCTGTTTTCATTATGTTCCATAATTTCTTACTACAGTAGGTTGAAATTTTTAGGCTAAGAAATGACTCTTGGAAGCACCTTAGACTTGTTCATCCTTCATTGTTTCATTTTTTCTTCTGCTGAAGTATTTTAGAGTCTTTAATCTCTCTCTTTAATCTTCATGCTTTTTTATTTCCTTAATAGTTCGAACAGTTGGTTTCAGCATGATTTATGGTTCTCCCTGCTTGTCTGCTGCCACTTAAAAACTCTTATTGAAGTCTCCCTTTGAAGTTCTTTTCTTACAGTGAATCAAAGAGGTCTGTTTTGATCTTGCCCTTTGTCCTCACTTAAACAGTTGGCTTAAAGGTCGTTATAATTATGATCATAGATGTTTTTAGGTGTTCCCTCTTCTATGACTGCAATTATTAGTGAATCTTTTATGTTTTCTAAGTCATTTAAAATAAAATCTTTGAGGAAATAGGGTGTTCCCCGAATCTTAGATTTCATTTTAAAAGTTGTTTTGAAATCATTATTTGCTTAAAGGTGTGATTTGTAGAATTTATGGTTAGCCCTGTCTACCAAATAGCTCTTTATTGTTCAATTTGTGCTTTCAAATTCCCTTTGTTTGAGAATTAAACTTCTCTTTCCAAATCATTGATGTCCATCTCATTCCAAAAACCAAAGGATCCTGTGGCCAAGTTAGATTTTCCCTCTGATATCCCATATCCATTGATGAGTATGTTATGACCTCTTTTTGACTCCATTTCCCAATGAACCAGATGTTTCTCCATTCTATATATCTTTCCTATACCTTTCATGTTCTGTTGTATCAATCCAACCAAACAAACAAACAAACACCTGCACTTAATAACTAGTCTAAAATCCATATTCTAAGCACACAAGATAAACCTTTGCAAACAAACATTCGAGAGATCCCTCTCTGAGAACAGGAGGACTAGATCCTGGGACTCTAAAGATTGGTTCTGATGTTGCCTTGTCTTTTGATTTGCCAAACTATCAAAACACGGGACACCAACACCTTACATTCTTGTGTTTTAGCATAGGTTTTTATTTCTTTTATTTTTTTGTAATTTAGTTTCCTAGGTACTTAGAATAGGTATTTTTTTATGATTTAATTTCTACAAAGAAAAATAATATAGATATGTTAAAATCTCTTTTGCAATCATCCCTTGAGCCCTTATTAGTGAATACATCATGTGTAGCCTATAAAGTTACAAAAAAATTGTTGCATCGATTCAGATATCTATGTTAAACTCTATATTTTCTCTTATGTTGAATATAATTCACACCCTATACTTAAAAATAATCCTAATTGCACAGTTACCTAAACTTTCATCGACTCATACAATCAGTTTATAACCTTTAACCAGAAAAAATAGCAATTTGCATACCATTATGCTATCACTTCAAGGTTTTATTCAGCGTGAGAGTCCACTCATCGAGTAGGTTGTGGGTGTGGTTGTGCATTTATATCAATCAAAAAAATAAAAAACAACATATGTTATCATTCTATGGCTCCTTGAACATGTTAGTGTTGGTATCTAATGATTTTGAAGATTCGACATGTTTCTAGGTCTTCTAAGAATTGATGAAGACTTAGGATTCATGTGATTGTTGAAATATGCATTGTATACTAAGAACAAGAAACAAATATGTTTCTTCAGTAGTATAAAAATAAAATTAAAATCAAAGTTACGCAATTCAACTACTACTTGAACTTTTGATGAAATAACCTAGCACTTATTTCAAGGTTAATGTTTGATACACCATAAATTCAATTTGCACTAGGCTAACCCAAACTCCACATCCTAAATCTCTAATGCCTATGAGGTAGAAACCTCTAAAATATTCTAGAGTAATTACACATTGCATAGAGTAAGCATTAAAATTTTCATGTATCCTTTAGTTAGAGCTTTGGTAACATTACTAAATATCAAGGTGAGCTCGGAAGTAAGGAAGAATGAATATTTCTAAAAAGAACAAGCAATTACAATTGCAAGAGAAAATACAAAGGGTGAAACATTCTAGAGAAAATTATTCTCTCAAAGAAGACTACTATGAGGTCAAAATGAACCCCCATTGGCTTTGAAAAATAATGAAGGTGAGCCTAATGTGAACTTCCATGGTCATGCTCTTTTCACATAGGAAAGATTTTGCAAATATTTTAGTGTTCGACTCCACCTGACATGGCAGATGGTAAGTACCTTTGACAATAACCTCCTATGTATCCCAAAAAACAAATGGTGATCATTGATGAAAATTTTGCACATATGGCTTTGAATTTGGAAAATTTGACATAACAATGCTAGGTAGAATGAGACGTTTATGGACACATGGTGTCTTTTGAGTGGATATGTTTAGAGACATGGAAATGATCGATTAGGGAAGGTTCATTTGGTTAAATATTCACTTTTTTATGGACTACCAATTCTCAAACTAAACATAAAAGCAAGACCCACTTCAAAGGAAAATGACTGGAAGGATCAAGGATGTACGATCTTATTTTACTCCTTTGAAGCCTTAGACCTCCAAATGGGCCGGGAATAATAAAAACCCACTTTAATAAGTTCCTTCAACCTATTTCAATCTTCCTTTAAAGTCCCAGTCCTCCATTTGGGTGGAACATAATGACAAAATGGATAATAAAAGGACAAAAAAACACTTATCTTCCTCCATCATTCTACTCATATTAGTATCACTCTTCCTCTTAATAATAAACCATAGAGACATATAAAGTCAAAGGAAATTTCCCTCTATAAAGTATCATTCCTCTTATGAGATGAGACTCAGTTGAAGACTAGCCTATCATAGGTAAAAAATAGCATCCTTTCATCCTCTACCACCTTGATCATTTGATTTTGCTAACCTTGATCAAACATCATGGAATCAAACTCAAAATATCAAATATATTTAACCTTTAAATGAATGGGAGCCATTTGAGATATTATAGTTTCAAGGCTTTTGTGAAAGGAATGCATCAAACATTGACTCTTCTCATTGACTCATCAATGGAGGTGAGGCCCATTCATATCCCTAATCCTTTTAGAGTTAGATGATGATGGATGTCCTCCTCTCCCAACTAACTCTTTGAAAGCCAAGAGGTAGAATTTTCAAAGGTTTTGTGACTCCAACCACATAACGAAAATGATTATGGATAATCCAAACCCCTAGTACTTTAAATAAGTATAATCCATTTCCAAACTCAACATCAAAATGTTTAAAAAAAAATTACATATTTTGTTAAGATAACCTATGATTCTTTGTATTTTTTTCTTCACTTGACCAAAAATAAATCCCCATGAAAACACTAGTTATAATATGGCAATCTCTATGGAATTTTATGTGAATCCTCCATGTGAGCCTCTACCATTGTTAGCACTTGGATAAAAATCCAAAGTATACTCCAAATCACGGTAACAATTTGCTTGCTTATAATCATGGGCACATGGAGTCAAAATCAAAATAAAGATTCTAAATCCAAACTTCACATACAAAACTATTAATATTTACAACCTATGGTACAAGGAATTAATGATTCCTAGGAGATGAAGTATTTGATAAATTGCACATTAACAAACGTACCATAAAACCATGTTTATGTTGGAGATTATAAGTAATTAAATATAGCTTCTTGTATAAGATAACATCTAAACTAGATAGAATCAAACTTCTTATGTGCATAAGAATTATCATGAGCTACATCCCAAAAGGTTATCATTTAACCTTCCTCAAACTCCTTAAGGCCTACCCCTATGATAGCTCCTCTTTAATGTGAACATGATCATTTAAAACACTCCAAAACCTTTTTCTTTTATTCATCCAAGTAAATACCTCTTCTTCAATGTTGGTTCATTCTCATTATTCATTATTAAGGCTCTCAAGGACATTTATATAGTATTTAATGGAAATAGTAGCATCTCTCTCATAGACATAGTCTAACTCTTCAACATTTTGGAGTTTTTTCGAGCATGTTTTATGGCCAAATTTGCTTGAAATACAGTATACATTTGTTAGAATCACAAGTTTGAGATGTGTAATGCACAATCTAGGTGATCCAAAGGTTTTTCACAGTGTTGAATCTATTTATGTAGTCAAAAACACATTTTAAACAACCAAACATTATAATCTCACCCACAATTATATTACTGGATTCTGGCCCAGGAAACCAAAATGTAGAATAGTTAGACAACACCCTCTCCCATATGCCAAGGGGTAAAGTAAATTTTATGTGTTGACCTTGGGTGATATAAATGAACCTAAAAGTGTGAGGATTCTCTCTTGATTATGTTTCTTTTCATTAATTATCTTATTCAAAATATTGATAAAATATTTGATGATCTTTGCATTTCTCTATTCATCCAAATGAATATCTTCATGATAATCATTGTATGAGTTCCCTATATTAATATTGCAATTTTGGCCAAATTCCATCATCTGAAAATATATAAATAGAGATTAATTATTACTTGTAAGCCTCAAAATGACTCTAATGTGTATTATTGATGCAGAAGCATATTTGGCCTCAAGCAATCCACTCCAACTAAGTTCAGTTAGTTATTAGAGGATGAATTAAGAGTGTTGCGGCATTGTTGCAACTCAACCTTGTTGTCACAATGATGTGCCTATGACATTGTTGTTATAGTGATACAACTCCACTACAACATTATGGAACATGCCTCATTGTGATTCCATGTGTCTCGTGGGACTTCATCGCAAATCAATGTGCCACCTATGCAAGGAAATGATGATTGATTTGAAAAGAAAATGACGAAGTTGAACCGTTGTGACTGTTCAATTTCCAATTGTTGTTTAAGAGTAAGGAACGGGCATAGGAGAAGGGGAAAGAGGGGAGAAGCAGAGAGTAGAATCGCTCATGAAGCTAGAAAGGAACAGAGGAACTGAGAGAGGGCGAACAGTTGGGTGCATCTGGGGTGAAACAAACAATGCATATGTAGAGTAGGAATGTACAGACATTATAAGAATAAATTGATGTGTATATGAATAAGAAATGAAAAATTAATGGTGTCTCCTATCGTGTTTCCTGTAAGTATCAATCCCTCATTGTACTTGTTAGCTTTTAAAGTATGTTAATGCGAGCATACAAATAGTTGTGCACTATATGATGAGAGATTGGGTTCTTGTAGTCGGTTTTGTATAGGAATGTCGACACCTAATATTTGGGATTAGGAAAAATCATGTGAATAATGTATATAGAAAATATAGGGTGTTGGAAGATAAAAAGACTTTGGGACATGAATCTAAATAGTCTCCATTTTCTTGTATATCTCCATGCTTTCTCTTAATGCAAAAAAAAAAAAAAACAATTCATTTTGGAAGTTACTTCGTATCAGAGTCAGCACCCAAAATTAGTTTTTTTTGCCCTTGTAACTCCTATTTCCTGCCATTAGACTTTGTCCTGTTGTCCTCTATCACTCTGCCAGAACTTGGAGTGATTAATTATTTATACACTTTTCTGTGCATTCTGTACGCGGGTCCTAAAAAATTTGGAACACCTTGAATCAAATTTTGAGTCCTATATGCATTGAGATTGAATGATGTTCGTTGAGGTTGAGATTGAATGGTGGTTCTTCGCTACTCGCAGTAAACATCGTCTGAGATTGAATGTTTCTCTTTGTTGTGAATGTTTCTCTTTGTTTCCGTGAAAGTCGTGTTGAATTGTCGGCCTTTGAATTGTCAACCTGCGTATCCAATTTTTGTTATTCGTTGTTAATTTTTGGTCTAGTGTCTTGTGAATCATGCATTAATATATCTCCTGGTGTCGTGAGCATTGATATATATTTTTTTTCAGAAGAAAAAAAACCGGTTCATATTATGCACCGGTTCATATTGAAAACTTGAAAACACATTCCATGAGTCCCTTTGCAAGCTTCGAGAATCTTACATTTTCATATAATACCTTTGAATCCTATGTTCACTACAATACTCTATCTTAATACCTAAGATAACCCAAAAAATAGTTGTAGAGACCTATCGAAAATAATAGGCAGGAGCATCTATTTATAGTTGAAGGTGATTAGAAGTCCGCGGAGACAATTCCCAGCATCCCAGAAGAGTCAACAGATTATTTTCAATTCGGGGACCAAAAAGAGGTTAGAGACCCATCATTCTCAGAGAGCTAGTGTATTTTATATGAGACGAGAACAGGTGACCCCAAAAAAAACACAGCCTAGAAGCACCTACTCCCAGAAAATCACTGCTCAAGAGAATTTCACCATACTTGTAGCTCCTTCTCCTTCTGAATTCGTCAGCTCATAATGCATAACACCAAAAACTCCATCCAAACCTTTTTTAGATAACCTATCCGCCTGAGAATGTGCTTAAAATGAATAGAAGTGAATGAATTCCTTAAGAAAGCATATATATATATGTGTGTGTGTGTGTGGGGTACGTAGGGTTTATGATGGGATAAGAAAGTGCATTAAGTTTATATTGAGTTCATTTTAAAAGGTCATGGTATATAATATATAATGGGCATATATATCATGTATTAAGATGTGTTGAATTGGATACCACAGATATATATGCTATATATTTCCTATGTTGAAATTGACATATTTTCTGAATGGATGGTGGCATGTGATATATGTGTTGAAGCTTATATGTGTGGAGACTCGGGCATATATGTTCCATCGAGTTTATAAAAGGGCACATATATAATCATTGAGTTTTTTAAAAAGATGCATATATATATATATATATCATTCATATGAATTATGTGAGAGGATTTGAATGCCAAAGTACATGAATGTATATTATAATGTGAGTGGTATTAAATACATAATATAGTGAAGAGTAAAGAGTATGTATGGAGATATATTGATGATCTTTTGAAGACATATTTTGGGTCTAATTCAAATTTTATGATGCATTTATTCATTTTTATTGTGGGAGTAGTTTTTTCTGGAAAAGAGAACTATCATGAGTGATCTAGGAAGATAAAGCACACCTTAAATTTTTATGAGTTGTGGAAATGAGTTTGTAAAGGAAAAGGAGACAATGCACCTGAAAATCGCATTTCATAGAAGGAGCTTTCTATTTGCGAAAAAAAGAATAGCAAGAACTATGTTTTGATTGCAGCGTCAGTGAATGAAGAGGTGAGTCGTCATATTTCACCATTTTCAAATGTTTTGATGTTGTAAAGAAGTTGAATGAATTATATGACTCGCACTCTGAGCTTGAAGTTGTTCAATTGATGATCAATTTGTTCAATCTTGAGTTGAAAAATGATGACCCTCTCGCCTTAGCATCAAAAATACTATTCATTATGCATGACATAAATCCATTGGTGTTGAAATAGATGTTCCTCTCACTACTTATGTCAAGCACTATATCCCATGTATTCACATTATCTTGAGTCATTGCAAGCAAGTGGAAAACTTATGGAGATTTCCTTTGACTCCCTTGAAAAGAAGTTTGTTGAAAGATAGAAGGCTTTTGGGAAGAAAATAGCTCATCGGTCTCTTGAAGAAGTTGTCTGCCTTGCACAGAAAGAGAAGAATTTTGCACAATATTCTTCTAGAGGAAGAGGTGGCCGAAGAGGACGAGGAAGGAATAATTTTAGAGGCAGGGGGGCAGACATTTCCCAGGATAATGGTATGATCTTCATTGTATACAATGCAATATAAATGGACATGATGCTTCCACATGTAAGCTTCCTTGGGACAGAATCAAGCAAGAAAGAAATGAAGAAAGAAGTAAAACACCTAGTAAAGGGAAAGGAAAAGCACTTGACTGTGCTCGTTATGTTGTGGCACATTGCAACATTGGAGTAATTGAAGACTTACTCAATGCTTCACTTGCTTCATGGAAAGATACTTGGTTGCTTGATTCAGGAGCAACTTGCCACATGACTTTTTGAAGAATTCACTGACAATGTTGATGGAGCAGTCTACTTCGCAGACAAGTCAAAACTCAAGCCCTTAAGACTTGGCACCATCAGGCTCAAACTACGTAGTCTTCCAAAGTTCCTTCTACATGATGTTCTATACCTCCCGGATTTGAGGAGAAACTTGTTGTCTTCGGTCCACATCCGCCAACAAGGACACTCCATTCACATATTTTATGGTAAGGTTGAGTTCAGATAAGCATCAGACAACTCACTTGTCATGAATGAGATAGAAGAAGAAAGATTATTGAAGTTGTAAGGAACCTTTACTCATGCAAGGAAATTTTCATACAGTTCTCATTATGATGACGATACACTTCCATCAATTCTTTTATGGCATGCTACATTTGGGCACTTGAACTATGACAGCGTTCATTTTTTGAAGAAAAATGGTGTTATTGCTTTGCCAACTATTCCTAGTAAACTTAACCAATGTGATGCTTGTATCTTAGGAAAGCACAACAAACAATTCATTCGTGTAGTTACTCCTGGCCTGAAAAGGAATTTATTGTCACCTATATCCAATGGTAACAATGTTGCTTAAGCTTATGAGATCGAATTCTTCTTAGTGCTTTTGCAGTGCATGATTGCAAAAGGACCTGAGAGGGGTTGTTCAACATAATTGTTGGAAGGCAAGTTGTGAGAAAACAAGCCCAAATAAGGCATGAAAATGTTAGTCAAGTTGAGGGCCTTTAGAAAACTTGTAGAAATGCCACCACAAAGAAAAATTAGTACGAAAAGGTGCAAGGAACTGAGAATTCGAAGAATTGGGAAGGAGAATAGAAGATATATAAAATAGGAGACTCGGGGATGTTGACGCAGACTCAAATTTGGAATATGAGATTGAAGAAGAGAGAAATACTAACGAAGTGGACCCAGCAGTATGTTTGATATCCTTTATAAAGGATAAAGGAAGTGCAAAGGTTGAAGTTTCATGCTATGATGGTAGTTTAAAGGCCAAGACTCTCATTTATTGTGTAGGGGAGCTCGAAAGGTATTTCTGGTGCAAAAATATTTAGGACCCCAATCACATTTAATTCACCATGACAAAGTTAAAGGGGTGTGCTACACTTTGGTGGGATATGCTAGAAATATAGGGTAGAAAACCAACATGACAATATTAGAACCCAAAGGAAAATGGTGAGAAAATTAAGGAGAAACTCCAAAATGTTGATTACCAACAAAATATGTGTAAGCAAGCACGGAACTTAAGGTAAAAACAGTCACCTCTCTAGTAGTACACTAAGGAATTTTTTAAACTGACACTTAGATCAAGGATTAAAGAACCAAAATATCAAGAGTGGTGAAATACATTAATAGGTTAAAATATTAAATTCAAAATAAAATGAGCACACGCTTCTTTTAAAATGTAGATGAAGCCTATCAAGTTGCCTTGAAGGCAGAAGAAAATCTTGATAGAAAGAACAACAATTTTTTTAAGGAAAAGGACCCAAAGGCAAGGGCAGAGCAAGTATTGCTAAAGGCGATGAAAACAAAAATGAATCCACCAATAGCCAAAGCAATAAGGGAATAAATGGCACTAGAAGAGGTAGAGGATTCAAAAGAGAAAAGGGTAAGCATGTTGTACTTGCTACATATGTGGACTAGAGGAGCATAAGATATATGAATGTTTGGAATAGCATAATGCAGGAAGATGTGAAGCCTCGATGAAGTCACTCAAGTGAAAGAGGCAACCACTATCAGTGAAAATGTAATATTCCTTCACTAGGAACAAGGTGAGAACTTAATGTTCTTGAGGGTGTTGCTTAAACCTAAAAAGAAGATAGCAAAAGAACCTGAATAAAGTAGGAATGTTTTTAAGACTAAATGTGAAGTTCAGGGTAAATGTTGTAATTTAATCATGGACGGTGGAAATACAAAAAATCGGTATCCACGAAATTCATAAAGAAACTAAAGTTAAAATTTATCCCCGATCCCAATCCATATCGAATTTTGTGTTTACAAAAGGGATAGAAAGTAACTGTGACATATCAGTGCTTGTTAAAATTCCAAATTGGCAGCGTCATTGAATATTATGTGATGTAGTAGAGATGGATGCATGCCATGTACTACTCAGAAGGCCATGGTTATTTTATAGGAATGATTTACACGATGGTAAGAAGAAAAATTATGAATTCACAAAGGTTAGATGGTGATACAAGTTGGAAACAATGTTGGAAAATGCAATAACAACGACCAGGAACAATAGGAACCAAAATGTGAGTAGTAGTAGCAGTGAATTATGGTGTGATCATGTAGGAATTTTTTAAGGAACGAAAGAAAGTTCATTTTTTTTTGCCATAATGTTGAAACACGTCCAACAAGGTGGAAAAATAAACTCTACACCACCATAGATTCAACCATTGTTGAAATATTTTGAGGAGAATGTTGTGAACGAGTTGTCAATAGGCTTACCTCCCATGATATAGCATATCAAATTGACTTGTTACCACGGTTAATTTTTCCTAACAAAGCTCCTTATCGAATGGCCCCAATAGAAAGTGAAGAAGAGAATAGGCAGGCACAAGAGTTGCATGACATAGGACTAATTAGAGAAATTTTAAATCCCTATGTTGTATCAGCAATGTTGGCACCCAAGAAAGCATGTGAATGGTGAAGGTGTATAGATTCGCAAGTTAGCAATAAGATCACTATCAAGTATAGATTTCCCTTACCAAGGATGGATGACTTCATGGATTGTTCGAGTGAAGCCAAGTACTTTTCAAAGATTAATTTGAAGAGCATATGTCATCAGATTCAGAAGGGAAGGTAACAAATGGAAGAGAACATTTAAGACAAAGGATGGATCATTTGAAGTGTTATTCATCTCATTTGGGCTAACCAATGCTCCTGGCACATTCATAAGATATACGAATAAAGTATCGAAACCATTTTTGGTGAATCTCATTGTTGTATACCCAGATGACATTATAATCTTAAGTAAAACCAAAGGAAGAACACATAGAGCTTGTGAGAAAAGTGTTGCAACATTTTAGGGAAGAGAAATTGCTAATAAATTTGATAAATAAGTTAGTGTACTTGGGACCTCTAATTTCCAAGAAAGGATTAAAGATGGGTCACATTAAGGTAAAGGCCATTTTGGATTAGCCAACAACTAAGTGTACCTTTGATGTGAGAAACTTTCATGGTTTAGTGAGCTTCTACAAGGAATTTATCCAAAAATTAAAGGAGATTTGTGCACCATTTACAGAATGTAACTAAACTAGTTTTAGCGCTTCTAAATTCTAATAAGGTGTTTCAAGTAGACTCTTTTTCAAGAAGAAAAAACCAAAAGATTTTCATTAAAAAAGTGAAATGTTGTACATATTCGTATGCCTAGAACACTTTGAACAAGGGATAATATTACAGCCATTCATCTATCGACAAACCAAAGAAAAAAAAAACCCCATGTTTCACTTCCGACAAAACAAAGCAAAAATATTCTCCAACACATCATTAAGAAACAAAACTATGCTCCACAAACAGACCATCAAGCGAACCAGTAAGTAATATATAAGGAGATACATTACTAAGGCAGGGGACATGAAACCACCCCATGAAAGGCAAAGAAGGCCCAAGAAAAAACAGAGTGTGATCAGACGAAAGCAAAAGAGCCCTCACTTCGAATGGCTCCATCCACAATCTGTTGAAAAAACATGTACCCCGACAAAAGTGAGAGAGCACGCTTGGAGAGGGCATCAGCTTCGACATTCTACTCTATAGATATGTTGAAAAGTAACCTCTGATGCTAGTGGTTCAGCGATTGGAGTAGTTATGAGTCAAAAAGAAAAACATTTGCATTCTTTATTGAGAAGTTGAATGATGGTAAGAAATATAATGTTTATGAAGAAATATATTACTTGCTACTGAAGGACTGCCATATTACTAAACTGTAAGACGTTTTAGTACATCAACAATCAAGGTAAGATTAATTAACACCATTCCAAATGGATAGAAATTTTGCAAAGTTACATGTTTGTTTTGAAACATGGGTCTAGAAAATTAAATAGGATTGTAGATGTGTCAAGTCAAAGGATAATTGAATACCTTGTCAACTGAAGTTGTGAGCTTGGAATGTATGGAATTGTACGAAGAGGATGCAAATTTTGTAGAAACCTAGAAGGCATGCAAGGTACCTTAGAGTATCAATAGAACTACACATGCATATTTCCACATCAAAGAGGGATTCTTGTTTAAGAATTAGAATTTCCGCATTCCACGGAGCTCGTTGCACCGGAATTTTGTTAAAGAGCTATAGAGTGGAGGTTTGGGTGGACATTTTGGTGTTGACAATACCACAGCTTTAGTGAAGGAAAGATACTTTTGGCCCAACATAAGAAACAAACTCAAATTCAAGAAAATTGAACCATGTCAAGTCCTAAAGAATATTTTTGACACTGCCTATAAGTTTGAGAGACTGGAGAATTTTGACATTTCACCAATATTCGATGTTGCTAACTTGTATGCCCCTAGGGGGGAGCTCAATTGATGATCATCGTGTTATGAAGTGTTAAGAAGTGTTATGAAAACTATGAGATTCAAGGTTCAATCCCCCAATTAATTGTTGTCTACAGAAGGGGTCTACGTAGGCACCTAGAGGTTGTGGTCGAAGTCAACCTTGTGTCATGCGAGTACGAAACTAGCATGGTGGTCAATTCCTTTAGTTACTAAACAAAAACAAAAGAAATGTTGCTAACTTATACAAGTTTCGTGAAGGAGAAGAGGATGATGAACAAGGCACCATGGATTTGTGGAAGAAACAATTGTCAATCTAACCAGCTAAAGAATTATAGCAAGTCTTTGTGAACAAGGTTTGTACAACTTATTTTGCAACATTATGAATATTTGGTCAAATGGAGAAACAAAGTTTTCGAGAATGCACCATGGGTTTCTAAAGAAGAATTGGCACACCTACGAGGGCTTTTCTCCTCTATATAACATTTACAATTGCATCCACAAAGCTGGAAACTAGTATTTTTTTTTCTTACTATGGATGTTTCATGTAGGAGAATCTTTGTCATAAAGCAATTTGTATCGACTAACTTCAATTTATAGTTGGAGGATGAAAAAAAAGTGTTGCAACAATATTACAACTTCACCACTATTGTTACTGTAATACAACTATGCCATCACTGTTGCAGTGATGTGACTCTACCATTATTGTTAAGGATCATGCCTTGTTGTGATTCCACGTGTCTCATGAGACTTGATGGCAAATCGGTGGGACACTTATGCCAGGAAATGGTGACTAGTTCGGGAAGTAGACGAGAAAGTTGAACTGTTGTAACCATCCAATTTCCAACCGTCAATTAAGAGTAATAAACAGATAAAAAGGGGCAAGAAGGGAGAAGCAAATGGTAGAAGTGATTGTGAAGCTAGAAAAGAATGGAAAAGTCGAGAGAGGAAGAAAAATTAGGTGCATCTAGTGGTGAAATCAACAATGCATATGGAAAGCCATATAGGAATGTACACATATTGTAAGAAAAATTTGATGTCCATATGAATAAGAAATGAAAAAATGTTGGTCTCTTATATTTTTTCCTATAACTCTCAATCCCTTACTATACTTATTAGTACATAAATTATGTAAACACCATCATACACTTGTGCACTCCGTGGGCAAAAATTGGGTTCTTGTAGTTGATTGTGTGCAAGATTTTATGATCATCTGCATCAATTATGCTACTCTAGGATCACAATAATTTCACAGTAATGGCTTGTTTTAGTGTCATAGTGTGATATTAAGTGGCAACTAATATGTAAGAATGATATTTATTTAATATAAGTAGGACCAATTATATGTAAGCCCCCATTGACAAGTGGAAATACACCTAACACTTTCACATTATTATAAAACTTTCAACAAGATTTTGACAAGAGCAACATAATGAGCCACATCTCATGTAATTATCCAATTCCCTAACATAGTAAACATTGTTTGCATATCTAAGATCTTAAATCATTCTTGGTCTATCATCAACATCTTTCATACATGTATCTCCTTATGAGAGGCATAACCTTCAAACTCCGAAACATAATTTACATAGCCCCCATCTTTTTATTCAACACGATTTTGACAGCTAGCATTATTATATACATACTCGAACAAGGATAAACAATGGAAAGCATCCGTGATCACCTTATGTATTATCGTTAGAGCAACATAATGAGCCACGTCTCATGTAATTCTCCAATCCTCTAAGATAGTATACATTGTTCGCATATCTAAGATCTTAAATCAATCTTGGTCTATCATCAACATCTTTCATACATGTATCTCCTTATGAGAGGCATAACCTTCAAACTCCGAAACATAATTTCCATAGCCCCTATCTTTTTATTGCTTTGAGTGGCTTAATGTCCAAGTTACCCATATTTTGTGAGCAAATTAGTGCACCTTCCACTCACCTCATGTTGAAGATGAGGTAAGCATGATATGACATTGGTTGTCAATATATGCAAGCTAAAATAGGACACAAATTTGACCAAAGAATAGACATATCTTGCCCCTAAAATATACTCATGCTCATAATCTTTGAAGTACTGAGCTCCTTAATGCAATGTCAATTCGTTGTCTCCATCTTTATTTTGTAAATATGCAAATAAATAAATGACGAAGTTGTTATCAAAATTAAGAATGGCAAGGAGAAATATGGGGAAATACCCTCTTATAAATTTTCAAAAAGCTTGTATATCCTACTCCATCCATGAATTTAACTTCGTTCCTTGACAAAGTATTTTATGATATTAAGTGGCAACTATAATGTAAGAATGGCTAGTTATTTAATATAGGTAGGACCAATTATATATAAGACCCCATTGACAAGTGGACGGAAATACACCCAACACTTTCACATTCTTGTAAAACTTTCAACAAGATTTTGACAACTAGCATTATTATATACATACTTGAAAAATGGTAGGCAATGAAACCATCCTTGATCACCTTATGTATTATCATTGGAGCAACATAATGTGCCACATCTCATGTAATTCTCCAATTCTCCAACATAGTAAACATTGTTTGCATATCTAAGATCTCAAATCCAAAATCAATCTTGGTCTATCATCAACATCATTCATACATGTATCTCCTTATCGGGCATAACCTTCAAACTCAGTATATTCCATAGCCCCCATCTTCTTATTCAACACGATTTTGACAGCTAGCATTATTATATACATACTCGAACAAGGATAAACAATGGAAAGCATCCGTGATCACCTTATGTATTATCGTTAGAGCAACATAATGAGCCACGTCTCATGTAATTCTCCAATCCTCTAAGATAGTATACATTGTTCGCATATCTAAGATCTTAAATCAATCTTGGTCTATCATCAACATCTTTCATACATGTATCTCCTTATGAGAGGCATAACCTTCAAACTCCGAAACATAATTTCCATAGCCCCTATCTTTTTATTGCTTTGAGTGGCTTAATGTCCAAGTTACCCATATTTTGTGAGCAAATTAGTGCACCTTCCACTCACCTCATGTTGAAGATGAGGTAAGCATGATATGACATTGGTTGTCAATATATGCAAGCTAAAATAGGACACAAATTTGACCAAAGAATAGACATATCTTGCCCCTAAAATATACTCATGCTCATAATCTTTGAAGTACTGAGCTCCTTAATGCAATGTCAATTCGTTGTCTCCATCTTTATTTTGTAAATATGCAAATAAATAAATGACGAAGTTGTTATCAAAATTAAGAATGGCAAGGAGAAATATGGGGAAATACCCTCTTATAAATTTTCAAAAAGCTTGTATATCCTACTCCATCCATGAATTTAACTTCGTTCCTTGACAAAGTATTTTATGGCTTTCCAATATTCCTAAATTCTCAAACAAATCTTCAGTTATAAACATAATAAAAAACTATAAAATAAAATAAAATAAAAACTCATTTCTCATTAGTGGGGGGCAAGCTTTCCAATAAGCTTATAGCTAAATTGGTATCAATGTGTACACTCCTTAAACATTATATGTCAATAGTTCTTTATTGTAGTCAATTGGAAAGTTTATTTTGGGTATTAGTATTAAACTAAATACTCTAAACCTTTACAATGCTTTTCTCAGATGTTAAATGTGATTCCTCTTTTCTTTGAAAGGGCAACGATATTATTTACATCAATTACTATGGTCTTCCCAATCATGGTCATCAAAATAATTTTATCTTAAATATACTATATTTTTGCTCGCATGATTGTGTGCAATAATTGATGCATCCTATGGAGTGAACACTAACCCTTCAAAGCAACTAATTTTCGATCTCTAAAATCCACAAATAAATCTCTCCATTTTTGTTTTGATTAGGGACTAGATCAACTACTCATAGTGCCTAGCTAAATAGATAATGAAAATTAGAAGTTGCAATTGAATAATCACAGCAGTGAGCAATCTCTTGTTACAAAGGTTGTCTCCATGTGGAGGTCAATTGGCCTTTTCATCTCTTGTTAGATGATTGCATGTCTCAATGAAAGGGTCAATTAGCCTTGCCATTACAAACACAATGGATAACATTGAAAACTTCAATAATTAGTCATAATAGTAATAAACTTTTTGAAGATACACTTTTGGAGTTTAGAAACCTCTTTTGTGTAGAGCCCTCCCAGCATAGAGAGATTAAAATGAAGGTTTTATGAGATATACAAAGGTGATCCCTTGAAATAATAAATAGATTCAAATGGATTTAGTCATTTAAAATATATATATATATATATATATTCAAATGGATTTAGTCATTTAAAATATATATATATATATATATGGGATTGAACCAATTAATAAATAATAATAAGTAAATATAAGCCCATAAAAATTAAGGAATATTTAATAATGATATTCAATATATATTAGAGACAAAATTAGTCCCTAGGGGCAGCTCAATTAGAGATGGCTATGAAAAAAAAGGTATTATATTCCAAGAGATTTCATGTTCAAATCTCCCTAGTTCACATGTGGGTTGCTGTGAAAAAAAAAATTATGATCCAAAAGATTTCAAGTTCAAATCCCTCTACTTCAAATGTGGGTTGCATGCTAGGGGTAGCATGATTCACCAAGAAATTATAGTAACGGATTTAGTTGCCAATACTTATATATATATGACCCCGTCAAAAAATTAAACTAAACAAAAATTAAAATAAAAGAGATTATAGAAAGAAAAATATTATAATTTGAAATAAAAACAAGTGGGTCGAGACTACGATCAATTACAGATTATTAATAATAAGTTATCATCGCGATAATTGTAAATCTTAAAATCATTACAAGACCACCAAAAAATGTGCTCGTACAATGAAAAAATCCCTGAATCTTTGTTTTCCTTTATTGGTGCAGGCTGCCCCAAATTAAACGATGAAATTTCCTCTATCCCTACATTGACCTCCATTGTTTTGTATGTACTTCCATTGATGACTGCTCTATTTAAACTTGGATCATGGAACAACGTGATTTGACAAAGATTTTAAGGTGGCTAAACCATCGAGAATCTAGTTGGTTTACAACAGATTATGTCCAACAAATCTAATCTTACGAGGCTCGTCTTATCAACATCATTGTCTTCCATATGGACATGTCCTTAACGCCCCATCCCATTGAGAAAGCAACGCGTTTTACTCATCATTATTGATCAGCTACAGCATTCGTCTTTGTTAGGAAATGTATGGTCAAAAACAACCTGCAGTTGGAAGTTACAGCAGAAGTAGAGGATGCACCCTTCTGATAGAATGTAACCTTTTGATAGGATAGGCACTTCAAATATCCCAGACCATCCAACAACTGTTCGTGAGCCCTTCACCTGAATGTGAAGACTTAAATTACTCGAAAAAAAGTAGAGGATGCCCCCTCTTGGTAGGGTACACCAGCATATCTCCAGACCATCCAACAAATGGCCCAAGGTCACCTACACGACGGCAACCAATGCAGTTTCCCAGCATAATTCATATTTATGATGTATGCCGGGCCATAACAATAGTGATTAGGTGTCTTGATTAAATAACATCATGAAAAGATGTTATAATTGAGATTAGCTTATTGTTGTGATGATTCAGTGGCCAAAACACAATAAGTTTATTAAAGAATGTCAAAGCATCACGTGTCCGAATAGACATAACACAAAGAATATTTCAGACTCACTAATATGTATAAAGGACATAATCTCAACACTGCAAAAGTTCAGAAACGAATATAAACTTAGATCAAAAGGGTAGCCACTAACAGCATGAGAAGGAAAGCAAAAGCCTTTTTAAGGGGCTCATGGCAATGTATCACTTCCCTTTCTTGTAAAAGATCACTTCAATGATAAATTGGTAACATAGACCACATTCCCCAATTATATATTTAGTCAAGGTTAAAGGACGGGAAGGATGTGGGGAGAAATTTCAGGGTCTGCTGATCAAGGGATGATAGTAGTTGTAAAGGAACCTGCCCTACTACAATATAGATAAAACTAGAAAAATTAACAAATAATTAGTAATGTATTAACAAATAAAGCAAAAAGATGAAAGGTTTTTTCATGACTATATTTGGGGCATAACCATCATACAAGGTGCCTACATCCCATCATCTCCATTATGCTGGGGATATCCCCAAGATAGTTTCATTCCATACATGATGTCCAAGGGACCATTGCTGTGTTGCACCCTCCTTATCAGGGACAACCGGGATATTATTAAACCTATTACCCCATCCTTATACAAGAAATGCTAGGGGTGTGCCCCTGTCCAACAGGACAAATACCTAATATGGTGTATTTTCTGACATATCAAGTGAAAGAAAAGCTGAACCAAGTTAGTGACTGCTAAAATGTCAGTGCTCATACAAGCCAATCACATGGTTTGACAGACTAATATAATTATTAATTACAAATTATTAGTTAAATACGCTAAAATGATTATAGTACCTGCTAATAAGGCCCATTTTTTATATATAATGCCACCCCCAACATATAGGGGACGGCAATATATATAGTTGAAAGGAAAGCTTCAACCATAGAAGAAATCATGACAGCAGTATAAGCAAGAATTGCCTAGAATTCAGTTTTTAAGAAAAACAAGTTCCACAATAAAAGAAATCAACTTAAAGGTGTCAATATCCATACAAACCTGTCATTTTGTATCTATTAGACATAATAATCCAATCTATAACAGCAATTGGTAACAGAAATCAGCGCAAAGCCATAATTACCTGGTCAAGTCCAGAAAGGTTCAAAACAAGTCACTGTTGTTTCGATTTTAAAGCACAACGGAGCAATACTGTTTGAAGACGACAACCTTCGAAATATTAACACAATCCCCAAAGAAAAAAATCTTTACGCACACCATAAACCTTTCTTGTTTCATTTGTAAACCTCAGACAAATATAAATCTGACTTATTTTTATACAGAACAAGTAGTGTCCTTTCAAAACCAAACACAAATTATCAAATGGTAATAATGTAGACAATGAACAGCACCTGAACATATGAGATAGTTTAAAATATCATGCTCTAGCAACTATAATGAACCCATGAACATGAGGACCCCAATGAACAAGTAGCAAAAACCCTAGATTGTAGGAACTTAATAGATCAAAAATAGATTATATCTCAGATAATCTGCCTTGATTTAAACACTTGTCAATAAAAATGTGCATTGTTTAGTGTATAATATATTTTTGTATAGAGAAGCTTCACAGACTACAAAATACTTTATACCATCCCATAAAAGTGGGAAAAGCAAATCCCAAATTGAATATGCACCATCCAGGAATCATCTTGGGTTTTCGACAGCAGAAAAATCCTCAAATTCGTGTTTAGAAACTACATGCACAACAAAACGGATTTCAGTATAACTGCTTCTCAGCTCCCATCCTGAAGATGCTTTGCGACATGCATACAAAAATGTCATAGTTTTATTCTGAAAATCACCTCTTTAAATAGTCTGGAAGAGAAATTTAGTATTGAAAGTGATAATGTAGAAATTAATACCCAGATGGTGTGATAACATCATCAATTTTCAGAATCATCTTAACGACCTGCGTGGCAAGTAACAGCTGTTGTTTTTTTCCGATCAGAGTTTCGAAGACATTTTGCTCCTTCATGTCATTCGTACCAACATCATTACAATCTATTCCCAAATGTGGGTTATTTTCCTGCACATGTTAATAATTCAAGCAAATTACAAAAAGAAACTTCATGCATAAAAATTGACAATAAGAAACCAATGCTAAAACCATCCTCCTCGTAAATGTACTTCATAGAATTTTCACATAACAAAAAAAAATTAGCTAATTCTTGTTCCAGAATGTCTTGTCTGGTCAAAGAGACTATAATGCATACCCTGATCTGTTGAGCCTTTACTGCCGTCAAAGTATCAATAGGTTGGAGTCCACTATTTTCTGCAAGAGCCATTGGTACAGCATCTAGAGCATCTGCAAATGCCCGAACTGCATACTGTAGTAGATAAAAACAGAATTACTTTTAGTTTATAGTAAAAACCTAAAAATACTTTTCAGACATGGCAATTAAGCCCAGTAGAAATTAAAACCATCAATATTCTATTCTGTAAAAACCATATGAGAGAACAGTAAATACTGACACAAATCAGCATTTACACACACCCAAAATTATACCAGTATACCAACCCACATAACTGCCCAAAATACTGCCAATCTTAATCATAGTTAGAAGCCACTGACCACTGACTATGCTTTACTTTAAAAAGGCTAAGAAGACAACCTTATTACAGACTAGAGAATATGCACCAAAGCCACAATTAGGCCCAGGAACAACCAGTTAAAGGTAAAGGTAGGACATAGGAACCCTCATTCACAATTGGGTTCACTTCCATTTTATAGAGGAAAATTCACTAGGCAAGTTACTGGGCTCTGACAGAAGCATTTTGCTGCTTATCAACTATGAAAGCTCGTAGCTTTAATAAAAACACACTGCAAGTATGCCATTTAGTACACCAATTTTGTGCAGCACCTCGAACTGGTCAGCAGTTTGCAATCCTGGCATCTTTATTGGAAGAAATTGCATGCTTTTTCTGGACACTCCATAGAAGCTAATGGAAAATTTAGCAATTATTGTGGTAAGACTTTTCTGGGCAGGAACCTACAGCTAAGTCCATCCCTTGATAACCAATCTTAAAAATGAAATTAGACACAGTCTGTGTAACAACCAAAAGTTTGGGCTGAATACACAACCACAAGGCTGTGTCATCCATCAACAACTTGAAAGAAATATCGAAGCAAGAACTTTCCTGCCTAGTATATAATTTGGGCCTTAAAAAAATTGTCTAGGCACTTAAATGTGGTACCACAGGCGAGACAGGGGAGCCGACAGAGAAGTACCATCCCCTTGATAACAACTCTTAAAATGAAATTAGACCCATAGTCAGGCTACCACCATTTTTTTGGGTTGAATTTAAGGATGTGTGGCTGTGTTATCCATAAACTATTTGAAATGGCATCTTGAGGCAAGTACTTTCCTGCAGATGGTGTAGGGGATGGAGCCTCAAAAGACAAGCCATGCACTAAAGTTGGCTTTAGGTTAGCAAAGCAATATTGTATGCTGCCAATATGAACAACTCCCAAACAACAGCCTCTATTGCAACTGTGATGATTAGTTGTTAAGTATGCATATATCTACTATCTATAAAAATGGGTTATCCAACCATCCAGCAACAAGCCCCCTTGCTTCCATTCTTTAAATGCTTGTTTTAACTTTTAGTACATATAGTTGGGAATGTGCAGGTAACTAAAAGGGGGCACTGATAGATATAGTGTGTCCATGATGCTCCATAGTGTTGATAAAATCGCTGATTTTTCAGAGATGTGCCAAAAATCACGATTTTTTCAGCCAGCTGATTTTTCGGTCTGAATAAAATTGTGATTTTTCCATGGCAATTTTTCCATATTTTTTCCCACTTTTTTCCAATTTTGAAAAAATGAATATATATATTTTTTTATTGTTTGCCGCAGTTTGCCAATCTTTCACCGATGTTGCCGAGAAGATGTTTTCTTGACCCTCACCAATTTTTTGCAGATGCAATTTTTTCAAAATTATTCATTTCCATTCTTTCGGTAGACTGTCATTAGTCATTGGGATTCGCACCCTATATCCACATCCTTAAGTCAAGGCCCAAAATCTTGGCCCAAAGGTTGATGCAACTAAAAGAATGATAAAATCATATAAAGCCAAAATGGAAAGAAAATGTAAATTGCAAAAGATGGTTGGGACTTATTTAGCACGTGGGTAAAAGCCTAGAATGCGATCTACCCCCCTCACTAGCCATCACCCAATACCTCAAGCCTTCAATGCTTAATCTAAAATAAACAAACTCTTGAATGTCCAAATGCCGATGAGCGAGGAACTGCTACATCTTTCAGAGGTATTGGAAAAGCACAAAGCAAGCTTGGTCTACTAAGCTATGCACGAAAGAGAGATAAATCATTAAAGTAAAAAGGCACACCAAAGGGGTGGCAAAAGCAGGCCAAGGAAAGGGGTATCTCGTGCCTCCACAATTTCTCCCTCCCTGAATCATTATACTCACGATGTTGGACCTCCATCAGCTAGCTCCTTCGTTGTGGCATCTCCTTCGAGTCTTTCCCACTCCATGACCACATTATCCCATGCACCTAGGGATAGATGGGTCTACCTAGGATATGTAACTCCCCTTGGGGGATAATCATCATTGACATAAGTGAAGTAGCTTGTTTACAAATCTTGAGCTAGTAAGACTTGTGTGAAGTACTTCTATGCCCCTAGCATTAGATATGGTCCATTATAATGCTTTAATGGTTGTCCTGAATGATGTTGATCTCACGTGATTTTGAGAGGTTTGTTCCAAGTGGTATCACACATACAACGAAAATCCCTTAAGGGATTGCTTGATTCCTCTCCAACACACTCCAGAAGACGTTTTGCCCTATTTTGAGAGCAAATGTGACCTTGTAGCCCCATCGTTGCCCCTACAAAGATGATCATTAGGCCTTGAGAAATATCCACATGGTTTCATACCTCTTGATGTGCCTCCTAACAATGAAATGTTGAGCTAGATAGCCAAGGCATTGGCTTATTTGATGATGTTCCCAAATGGACACAAAACGCCCTTAGGTTGGCCTTGACCTTGTTTGATGGGCGTTGCCTTGCTCCAAAGCTCATATGAGGATGGATATCACTAAGATGATTTGGGAGGGCTAGCACACCATGCCTAAATTCTAACGCTTCATCCAAATGATCCCACGTCATACCTATGTGCCCCAGAATGGTGATGTAGGCCCTTTCGAGGATGTAGAGCAAATTGTCTTGGGGGGAGATTTTTGCATGGGGAGATTGTTGGGATTGATTGAAGTGACACTTGTTGGAATTATGTAAGTTTAATGTCATGTTCTTCCACTTTGCACGTTAAATTTTTGAAATTAGGGTTTCTAAAGTGTGACTTTTCTTGAAATCTTGATTCATGCATCCTTTAACCTTAAAATCTCACACAGAGAAGTCACTAGGGTTTCTAAGTGAAGAAATTCAATTTCTACCCTCTTCATCCAAGGCCCTCTATCATTGACCTTGCCCTAATTGAAGTCATTGCCTAATTAGATAAAGGCACTTGTCCAATAGGTGTTAATCATTATAAACTTCTCCTTTAATTTTATGGTAACTATTGTTAGGGCTAGCTTAAAATCTGCATTTTATAGCAATTTTATGTGCATATGTTATTGCACTATTGGAAGGGATTGCATTTAATGAATAATAAAAGGCACAATATAGCATTAATTCCACATTTTAACCTTAAGATTAGGGCCAATGTTTTGGTATTTATTGTTGTCATCTGCATTTTCAGAGATTTACAACTATTGATTACTTAAGTGCTACTCGCCACCTTCATAGCCTATTGATCCTTTGTTGGTCTTATCCCTTATAGACTATTTTCTAGAGTTGTTATATGCCATCATGTGCCCTAGATCTACATATCTTACAAACCCTAACTTATAACAACTCTCTTCTAAATTGTAAAGGTCTTAGGGAAGTGTACTTGAACTTTAGGCAACTCTATATCATCCTTTGAAGGCTTTGGCAGTACCTTTCCTTCAATCATTAGACCTTGCATCACCATTGAGACCTCTTTAATTGAATACTTTTCTAGTGATCTTTTGTAGGGAAGCCTCCCTTGTGGGATTAAATTCACTACTAAACAGTTGGGGAGAAGCGGGACTTTGCACTAGGCCTACTAGATTTTGTGGTAATAGTTCACACTAGGCATCACCATCTCAAGCTCAATATTTTTCTAACTTTGCGACATCAATCAATGTAGTCTATTGCACTCTATAAGATTTAACAATTCATTTTTCATCGCCACATTCTAGATTCTAAATTCCCAAATAAGATAATTTCACATCAAGAAACAAAATGTTGAGGAAAATCCAAAGAGAATGCCATTGCTCACCAACACTCAACAAACTACATTAAAGTAGCCACCAAACTCCATGTAATGACACTAAGTGCTTTCGTTATGTTATCTCATAATCAACTCAAGCTACAACTAGGTTCTTCAAACAACACTTAAGCTAGCTACCACTTGCCAAAGTTGAATTGGGCCCTAATAAGGCTCACTCCACCAAAATTGAACCAATCTCTATTCAATATACCATCAACAAGATCACACATACTTTTGAATCCAATAGTGTATACTAAGATCATAATTTGTATGGCTCTAATACCATGTGAGAAACTTCAATCCACTACAAACTGCATAATAACATCAAAACGTTAAAAGCAAAGCCTTGATAATCACACCCAAACTTTATTAGCTATCATGCTACCATTTCAAATTTATTGACTTGCAATGTCATTTGTGCACAACAACACACTACCACTTACAATTAACATTACTAGTAGAACAATACATTAGTCTTATTCAAACAACATTTAATCTATAACCATTGCACCTTGCAATTCGTAACAATAACATTTTTAAAGATCATTACAACATAACTAAAAAGCCACATAATTTTATCTCAAGAACAATAACAATCAATAAATTAATCGACATGGTAACATGATTGCATTAAAAATTGCCAACAAGAAAATATGTCTTCCCAATCTTCATTGTATAGCAATATTCAAAAGTCCAATGGCTCACATTGGTTTCTGACACTTGGTCACTATAGCTCTATCTCTTATACTCACATTAACATCAAATATAGCAAACAATTACATATGTATGGATGTGGATGGATGAGCAAATTTGGTCATGTCAAGGATCAAAGTTATCATAACCTCTAAGCTTTCTCCTTAAATTCATGGCCAGAACACACAAGTCGTCAACATAAAATCCTACGTTCAAAGTTGACTGGATCAAAAATCAATGTTGACAATGTCAGAAATCATTATGTAATCCTCAGCACTCATGCCATATAGATCCCATGCTAGTCTAGCTCCACACAACAAAAATAAAGTGTACCAAAATTGATTAGCACTCTCATCACAGTATCATGCCAAGCTTGTCTACCAATGATATTCTCAATTGTATTTGCATCATCAAAAATTAAACTCAAAGCGTGTTAATTTTCCACCAACCTTTATGAAATTATGTAATCTCAGGACTCATGCCATAGAGACCATGAGTCCCCATGTAGACTAGGCTCCACACAACAAAAACAAGTTGGGTACCAAAACTGATCCGCACTCTCATCATAATATCATTCTAAGCTTGTCTATCAATGATACTCTCAATTACACTTACATCATCCAAAATTACACTCAAAGCATGTTGATTTTCCACCAACCATTATGATATTAGCATGTCCCTTAGCAAATCACAATATATACTCCAATCATGTTTCATCGAATCTCCAACATGTGACATTTTGTCATGGAGAGAGTCTCAAACCACAACTAGATGATGGTGGTCAGATCAAACCACAATTAAGAAGGCCCCTACATCACCATTATAGTCGTCAAAATCAAAATACAATATGCATTGATATTAATGGGAACGAAATCATAAAGCAATCTCTTCAAGGCACACACAACAAGCCAAATATATATAAAAAACAAAACCATTATTAATCCAGCAAAATGAATTTTGTTCTGTATAGTTCACATGTTAAGTCAACGTTAATTTTTCATGCCATTCACTTTCATTAATGGGCTCGAATCCCATCATCTAGGAGGCCAAATACATGGTGCATGCACTGTTGAATGATAGAGCATAGTAATTATCATGCTCATATGTAATGTGTTTGTAAGCTCAGTCAGTGATCTTTTGTATCGACTCCACCTAATCCCAAAAGTCAAAAATTTAAAGGCTACAAAAAAGAACATTTTAAGGATCCATATTTTGGCAAATCTCACTAATTCTAGAAATGCCAACTATAAAATTATTAGCAATATTTTTGTAAAAATATTCAAAACTTTAAGGTTTTTATATAGTTTTTGGAAAAATTTGGTGAATTATATGGTAATACAATTTCATCCTATATAATTTGGGTAAATCATTTTAAGGAAAAAATAAATTTGACTAACCCTATTTTGGAAAGAGACGTGAACAATTAAACCGTGGGTTGAATTTAGCCCCTGAAATTTGCCTTGCCACTAATAGCACATTATTGCACAATTAGGTAGCAACTTACTACTATTCATTTGGTAGGCTCTACAACATTCATAATCACTTGTACAATTTTGATATTCTATAATATAGCTAAACCAAATGGAGTTTTCACGCCATTCTAGGCTCTTTGAGCTCTTGCACAATTACTTCCATTACATGTTGTTTCCTCAAAGGATGCACCATGATGCATTATTAGCCACAAACGACAAAAAGTGCATGTTTCTTCAGTATTGATATCAATTAGAAAGCACTCTACAACTCATCAAACGCAACAAGAAAAAACAAGAAAAAAAAAACATAAACCCTGAGTCGAAAACTTCTACACGGTCTCTAAAAGGGAGTATACATCATGAAGTTGATTACATGTTACCACTAATATGGATTGGTGGGCAATTAGCTTTAATTGTTGATTGTACTAAAGAAATTGTTCATTCATCCATTGCTTCTAAATTTGACATAACATATACAATGGATAAGATCTAGCACCTAATTTTCTACATGTGTCAAAAAAAGTGACGTACATCTAAAACTAATTACAATGCAAATCAAATCTTGAAAGTTATTGCACAAGCAATAACATGTGATGTAGAAGTCAGTGTTGCAGGTAATCAAGCAAAGCCTCACAACACTCTAATATGTGCAACACATCATAATGCTTCAACCTTGATTCATTGAAGCATCTTCAAAGTGACCCTCCTATCAACTTGTACAACTATCGAACCATTGTCATCGAGCTTTGTTGGAATGAGCTACTAGAAATTTAATTTGATTCATATGTCTTTTTCTAAATGACAACCCTTCCTACAATTTACCAAAGGGTGACAATTCATCATGATAGACTTTCATTCACACTCCATGAATCTTCATTTGACAATATGCACAAAGCATATACTCATCCAACTTGCTCAATGACCATACTTACTCCTCTAATGATCACATAAACTACCTAAAAAAGTGCGAACCATCTAAAACCCTTGCAAACAATATGAACTTTCAAAATATTGAGAACTCTTCTAGTAAAGACAATGATCAATCAACATGTGAACTACCATGTTTACAAAAAATTTGCCTTTGTCATCAATAAGTTCCATTAGGCATTCAAATATGGCAATAGCATTGTTATGCATATGCAATGCCATTATTTATTGACCACTTTTGTGGTTGTTTAAACTTCCACTCATTTCATGAAAGTGCAAATGGCAAACAAAATGTACCTCTTACCATAAATAGTTCATGGAAAAGGGAAAAGAAAATCTAGGACAACACGCCCAAAGCAAATCTTTTGTAAGGAAGGGTTCAAGAATAAATAGTAGACTTTTTACAATTGTACCTTCCTAACAAATATCACATTCTTGCACCCATTTGTGAGTGGAATGAATGGCACCATAAGCCCATTTAGTTGAATTTTTCAGGTCATTTGCTCATTGATGTCATGTCAAACCACTAGATTTTCATGGGCTTCTCTAGTCTCATTTGTAGTTTCAATGATGTTGTAGACTCTTCTCAAATTCAACTTTGTTGTGCTTATATAACTCCCCCACAATTACTTGAAGGAAAAACTTTATTGCAACAATTTCCTCATCTACAACCCTATCAAGCCAAATCTTCTCCAACCATTTTTTAGGAAGATTGTCTCAACTAATATAAATCCTAAAAATATTTGTATCTAGGAAATCAATGTGGATCTCTTCAACCTCAGCATTGGTTACCATCTAGAAAACAAGATACATCTTTAGACCTCTCACATATCTTGTGTCTATGTGACAAACACATAGACACACATGATACAAGGTTCCCACATGTCAAAAACTAGTAGGTGCCAAACCCCATGTGTGTTCAACACGCAAACCTATGTCTTGTGTGTCCAACACATGGGGTGTTACAACTAGGCACTAAAACAATTTCTGAGGTTTCAAGGTGCTAAGACAATGCATTACTTTATTTTAAGGTCGCTTTTTCTAAATGTTGAAAAAAAAATTATCTATTCAACATTTCATTTTTGTAAATTATTAAATTGTATTTTCTAAATGTCGAAAAAAACTATATATCTATTCAACATTTAATTTCTATAAAATTATTAAATTGTGTGTGTATATGTCCCACATATCTTATTTTGACAGGTCTGTGTACTATTGAAAAGTGCATCCTAGGAAGTACTCCCACAACTCTAGGGTACTTGACTTGTGAGAGAAAACACACTTTGTGGGCTAAACACCCAAGTCTGTGGGTTTTGGGGGTTTTGGACCCAAAGTCTTGGGCTTGAGACCCAAAGAAATTATTTGTTTATTCTAATTATTGTAGTGGAGACCCTTTTATGGATCTAAGGGCTCCTAAGACAACTAATTAGAGAGTTATAAATATATGAGACCATGAGAGGTCATTCCCATCCTAGCATCTCAACCTAGAGTGAATAGTGAAGACGAGTGAGTCGCAGACCTCAAAGAAAGCCAAGTTGGAGTAAATCTTAGGACGTGATCATCTCTAGAAGAACGCCGAAAGAATTTATGTTTGTTTTTCTAAGTAGACACGAGTTATTATGGGTGTTGCCCGAGAGTCTATTTTGTCTAGGAAAGAGGATAAAAGCCCTGAGGTAGAGGTTGAGACCTTAGCTATCTCGGACTAGGCTAAAAGGGCCTTAGACCTAGTAGAGGAAGCGGCCGAGAGGGACTCAGACAGAGCACAACAAGGCCGAAAGGCCTTAGATTGGGCAAATCGCATTGTGGAAAGGCCATGACCCTTGTGAAGACTTAGAATAGTGAACAGAAGTTGATGAAGTTTGTGGAAAGGGCTCCTATTCAATGTTGCATGATTGCTAAGAGTATATCTTGAAGTCTGTTAAAGAAAGGAGCCTTGAACAACAAGATCAAAGGCTGATTATGAAATAAATTTATAGGAACAAATTGACTGTGAATAGCTGAAGAATTTGGAGTTGATATATGCAATAGGTTTGAAGGATCTGACCATTGTGAGCAGTTGCTTGTACAGAGATTTGAAAGGAGGCAAATCTTTGTGTGAAGGAGGCAAAGGGCAGCCAGGTAACAGGTAACAAAGAAGGACCGAAAGGGTTGGTCATGAAGGGGCTACATCATCAAGTTGTTTGTTTTGTCATTGTTTTTTTGGGCAAATTGAAGGTCTGGAGGAGTTGACCCCAAGCCCTAGGTGCATACTATTGTATGTTAGTCTTGTATCAATGTGTATAAAAGGGCCATGCTCCCTATTAAGGGGGGCCTATGAATTTCTTGTTGATGGAATAATAAGAAGTGTTTTGGGCCATATATGTATCCGCGCATTTCATTTATTCATTGTTGTTATATTTCCATTGTACAATGTTGTTTTTGGTTGAACACCTCTAGAGTGTTTGTGTGCTTGGTTAGCCATTGACCAGACCTAGGGTATAAAGAAAAATCAACATGTATGTACCTTGTACTAAATATGCACATCTCATATACCCATATCCCATGATATCAATAGGCTTATTCACAATGAATTTGAGCACTTTAAATCTACAAAGAAATAAATATGCACAGCTCATATACCCATATCCCATGATATCAATAGGCTTATTCACAATGAATTTGAGCACTTTAAATCTACAAAGAAATAAAACTTCATTGCTAGCAAATAATACCTAAACATTTGAAGTGTCACTGTGTATACCATGGCTGAAAATTCTCTCAATGGCTACGTAAATAGGATCCATGGAAGAAAACTTAAATAGCATTATCAAGCTTACTTTGCCTAGTTATGCCAAAAAATATGCCAATTGCTCCTATAATTCTCTACTTCAAAAGCTTTAAAGTTGATCCACAATTGCAAGGTCCAAATCAAGGAAAGGCAATAAAGGTTGGGACCACCATAAGGCATTCATTTCATCAACACAAAAAATGCAAAAGTCCCTATTCAACCAAAATCCTCCAACAAAAGCTATATCTTCTCATGTGAGGTAATGATGGTTGGATTGGCCATGAATAAAATTCACCAACAAAGGCAACTCTCTTTTTCTAGAACAGGGCACCAAGCATGATAAACAAGACCTTTATCTAAAAGTGAATTTCTGTAGCATGTACCATACACCCAATCATAACAGTGACCCTAAATGCCTTTGGACTTTATGCTTCATGCCTTGCATGTAACCTAGTGAAGCAACTAGACTTTATTATGTTAATAGCATTAAACTTCCCAGGGTATTGTTACAAGACAAAAAGCATGCATTATGACATCATGCAAAAATTTTGTTGGAAAATGCTTCTCATACTCCCATGTATTATGTCATTAGCATTAAACTTCTCAAGGAAATGTTACAAGACAAAAAACATGTGTTAGGACATCATGTCACAAATTTTGTTGGAAAATGCTTCCAAGTCTCCCATGTATTGGAAGCCTTCTTATCAGCCAAGAAAAAAGATGGCATTGCAAGAAAGCCTCAATTTCCTCAAAACATGTGAACTATGATGACACTAGCATAAATCCATCTTAAACCTAGATGTTTAAAGCCCCAACAGATTAAAGAAAATCTAGGTGCATACCTCTCACTGCTGAAAAGATCCAAGATTAAAATGACTCTATGCTAGCTTAGATATTTAATAGCAGAGAGTTGTGTCAATTTTTTTCACTTTAATTGATTAGCATTACCCACATGATACAATCCTTCCACCCCAACCTGTAAGCTTCTCAGTGCAATAAAATATTAAAATGTGAATACCATAAACTCAAGCATTACAAGTTGAGTTGGTATTCAATATTTACATTTCTCCACAAAGTTGGATCCTATATCAGGCCTATAGAGTAGCATAGATGTAGCAATAAAGCAGAATATCAAGCCTTGCTTCAATTCCACTTGTAGAGACACTGCTCAAACAACCACACCAAATGGCAATTACAATTGAATGTCCCAAGCAATGATATTCGGCTAGAAAATTATACATAATATGTGACTCCACTTAATCAAATATATATGTTCAATTGCCACAATCCAGTGGAATCAGACGACTAAGAGTGTGACAAACTATAAAACAACTATCAAAACCATTGTTACAAATCCTAGTTATTTATATTTGATTAAGCTAAATAAATAGATCTACAACTACCAGAGCATGATTTAATTGAATCAGTATTTATATTTAAAACCAACAGATCACATATTCAAAGAAGCTGCAAACAGAAATTAAAAAGAGCTACAAGTTTGAATCTTGAATTCAATGAAGAAAAAATAAGTACAAATTCCTACCTGCTCCACTCCAGGAATCTTGTCAGCAGCAGCTTCGACAGCAATTGAACATGAAATTTCTGCAGATCCACCACCATATACGATTGAATTATCACGAATCAAGTTCCGGGCAACACAAAGAGCATCATGAAGGCTTCGCTTTGTCTCTTCTATCATCATCTTGTTTCCTGAAATCATGAACTACAGGTTAATGGTTGACAATAATAATGTTCGTCTTCCTCAAACATAAAGCAAACCATATTTATACAAGTCTTTGACATAAAAGATATTTATCCACAAAAGATACATGTTTATCCACAATATCTATCCATAAAAGATGTATGTTTGGCTACCTGAATTTTACTTGGATTTCAATTTTAATAACCTCAATATTTTCATTATATATAGTTTCTATATGGTAAACAAAAATCCATTAAACTCTGTAAAAACGATTCCTCTTTTGGGTGAAGATGAGAGTGTAAAGCGTAAAAAAGACATAGAAGCTAAACATACAAGTTATATCCTTCATTAATCTCTTAAAAGGAATTAAGAATATTCATATCGGGTGGGGCTGGGAAGAGATATTATGCAAAATATTTGATAACACTTGAGAAAACTTGAAATCTAAGATTCTAAACATTCTAAGATTCTAAACATACTTCAGTAAAATAATTAAAAATGTTCATATAGATTATAGCTTTCGGAAATCAAAACACTTTCTCCAGCATAAAGAAATTCTCAATCTTGGCTTAGGTAACCATAAATGTAATGTCTACAACCACTTAGGAGACATAGGACGGGGTTCCGCTAGCTTTGTAATGTCTACAACCACTTAGGAGACATAGGACGGGGTTCCGCTAGCTTAATAAAGTTCCTGCGGGCTAAATCGGGGGGGGATTTTAATAAGGGAACATGATTCGACTAGGAAAATATTATAACTGTCCAAGGGTTGAAGAAGGAGGCATATCCTAGGCTAATGAAAAGTCACTTTCATTTTATAAAATAGAGAGTTCACAAAGTAATTTTATAAAAATTAAAAGGGTAAAATGGTGACAAAATAGGCTAAAAAATTATAAAAGGGGAGAAGTGAAGACTCCTCACACTATCACTTGTATTCTGAGAAAAAGGGGTTTGTGGAGAGCTTTGGAGAAAAGCTTAGGGTTTAAGAAACCCTAGCCATTATTGATAGCTTTGGTGTTGAAACTTGAAACCATACACCCTAGTTGATTCAGAACTCAGATTTTACCATTGCGCTGCCAAGGAGTAGCGATTTGCAGAAGGTAATGGAGGTAAAAGGCATTATCAATTGATTTTATCTTCTAATATTGAGTTTAGTATTCTCTTTACAGGCTAAGGACACGTTCTTGGAAGAGTCAAAGATGGCCATGAGTCCTGAGGTTGTTTTCATTTGCTAGAGAAAAAGTCCTGCATTCCATCTTGCCAACTGAGTCACATTTGAAGGGGTCGAGTTGTCCTGCAGTTTTTTAGCTGTTATGTTGGCTCATTGGGTCGAATATCACATCACTGGAGGAGCACAAGTTCACTGTACTTACTGAGCCAAGTTTCATTTTATTTATTGCTGGACGTGATCACTCATGCTGAAGGTGGTTTATTTCCCAAAGCTGGATGAATTCCGATCTGAAAGGCAGTGTATTTGTTTGCTTCTGGACTACACACAGAGGATATATTGCTATCAGTCAAGAGGCAGAAAGATGTAGCAAAATAAAGGGGCCCAAATATCAGTTATTCGAGGGTTGTGTATTCTTTGCTAGGAGGGACAAGTTGTATGCTGGAAGAAACAGAGAATCCTCCCTAATTTTCTTGCTGTATAACCACTGAGAAAGGGACAGTATTTCATTCAGTTGACCAAGGGTGCTCCCCCCGGGGTGAAAAAAAAAAAGCTGACTGTGGGTTATAACTTCCTTGGACAGCGCCCAAACCAGGTTCCGTTGCTCATTGAAGTCTGTACTATTGTTTATTAATATAATGACATGACTGTGACTCTCTAGAAAAGCAATTGTGTAATTTCTGAAGTGATATATCAGCCAGGAACAAGTTTATTTATGGCTGCCTATAATATATCAGTTGTGTTTTTTATTGCTGGGCTGAATATGGTTGTTGTGGTGTTGTTCTAAAGTAGTCTCATAATTGACTATCTGAGCATTGTATATTCATTTGAACCACAATCCAAGAAACTACACCTACAGCAAAACCTCATCAAACTGTTTGACAAAAGACTTCAAAGAAAACTAACACACTCTGAAAAGTACAGGGGGTATTTTGGAGCATTTACAAGAGGGGATTTTATAATAAAGCAACATATCCAAACATTAGTAAATAATGAGAAATCACTAGTTGTAGGCACATTAAAAATATAAATAATAATAACAACACACTATCATGTTCAAATTTTAAAATTCATGAAGCAACTTGAAAGGATAGATTCACAGGCAAACTATCTGATAAAAACAATACAGCTGTTGATTAGAAGTAACTGATTGTACTTTCTGCATGGCCATCATAGGTATGAATAATGAAAATGAAGGTGCTATATTAAAACAGGCCTGGTAATGCTAATCAACTTTTAAAAGATAAAAGTAAGTCTGAGTGGCAACACATGATCTTACCACCACGAATAAAAACTGTCACTGCCCTTGAATTTGCACACTTCTCTATGTACAACATCCGATCCTTAGTTGTGCCAAATGCTTTCTCCCTCACAAGTCCAGCCTAAACAAATGTAACAATCAGTAATACAATCACCCTTTGGCAAGTATTCAATTGTAAAACATCGAGTACATAATCTTTACCACTTAAATTGGATCTGAGAGGCTTTAAGGATAAAACTGATTCAAAAACTGCTAACCCATCAAACTAGTTGCAGAAAGTACATAATTGCTTCTTAAGAAAGACCAAACAAGATTTCAGACTGCTCAAATTTTTTCCGAAGTAACCAGTTGCTGCAACACTTGATTGGATTCAGATTTAACTACACACTTCTAGACTTCCCAGCCTGAACTCCCAAGTATTAAATGAGTCCAGGACATGCTTCACAGCAATATGTTATATTACCTTCCCTAGCTTTTCAGGTGTCAATTCCTGAAATCTTGGTACTATCCGTCCCCCTGTAAAGATGCCATAAAAATTTTCTTAGGAGATAGAAATCAAATGCATTGACTGAGATGTTATTGGTCTATTAAATTGTGGAATACCTGATAGAAAGCATACAGCACAAAATCCAACAGGAAACAACAGATATTGAAGTTTCTACAAGTCAGACCTGTGGCAATTGCAATCAACTCCAGCTCGACCCCACCAACCCATCGGACTGCTGGCAAACCACGGTGCATCAATAAATGATTGGCCTCATCATCAAAACCCCATTGACAGATTACAAGTGTTGCACCTACATCCTGTAATCAATTATAAACAACTGCATCAAAAAATAAAAAGTTCATTGCGGGACGTACCCTATTCATATGCTTCCCAGTTATGAACAAAAAAGAAAAATGAAAACGACAAATGATTTGCACTTAAGCTACGATAATATTATCTCATAAACATGGGAACCTGTGAATATAAATGCCAAGAGATAGGTCATGACCAAAATTAAATTGAAAAGGAATGCTAAAATTATTTATAAAGAAATATAATGAAACCTCTGTCCAGGGATTGGAGGACCAGTCAGACTCCTCAGGCAGGTAAACCAGAATAAAAATACTAAAAGATCAAATCTATAAACAATCACCACTGAACATTCTCCGCATATTTAACTATTGGTCACAATGCAGACCAAAAAAAACCCTCAAATGACACAACAATATCATATGCCTCATATGTAAAAACTTGGGTATACTGAAAGACTTTTTCTAATAAGCTGATATGAATTTTGTCCAATGTAATCAATATAGACTCAACAAAGACTCAGCTGGCAGAATAAATAAAGCTTGACAGTTCAGCAAAATTCAGTTCAAGATTCACCAAACTTGGCAATAGAAAGAAAAACCAAAAAAACAAAGAACAAAAATATTGTGCAGAAAACACTTAAAAGTCTTAATGGCATTTCCAATCCATATCAGCTATAAAACAAAGTTTATCCACAAACCCATCATATCATCTCATTAAATTCAACACTTGATATAAACAGTAACTGAAAGTTGAAATATAAAACAAATAGTTAGCAATCTGAGCCAGAGCCAAGTCTAATTCGAAGTAGGTAATGACTGAAACAAGTCAGTGTCAAGTCTGGGAAGCCTTGGCCAGTCCAGAGTCTGCTTGCGAAATCCTGGCCAAGTACTCATTTCAGTTATGACTCGGACAGACTTGGAAGACTTGACCATTCTTAGGTAAGTCAAACAACACTGATTTTGTCTAGTTGCACAGTTGATCATCCAATTTTGGTTTTCCATGTCCAAGTTGAGTGCCTTTAGAAACACATTGCATGAATTTTGCATATCAAACATGAAATTTTGGTTTTTCCCTTCTTGAATTTCTAAATGTTTTATGCCAGAAACAGTCAACTGGTCCAAAGCAAAACAACATTTGATATTTCGAATGTCTTTTGACAGTTCCACACTTTGTGTTCCAGGGAAGTTCGGAATCAACATATGTTTCACTTCACAAAAAATTAGATTCAATGAAAACAATTTATGGACTGTGGGAGCCTACATGCTCTTATAACAATTTAGTCAACAAGTGCTTCACAACTTTCAAGATATTTAAAATAAACAGTGGGCTGCATCTAAAGTTTTCACAAAACTGTGCAGTGCACTATAGAGAACTTTTATAGAGATCTGTTTATTTATCCCATAAAATGACGCCAAGAAAAGCATACGTAAGCTACAAAGTAATTAGAAGCGGTAATGCATGTGTGATCTGAACTGTTTCTTAAATTAGCAATAATTAACAGAAGAATTTGCAATATTCTTCTCAAATCTTTCCAAAGGCAACTTTAGTTCATGTGGAATATGAACTCATGCATGAAACATTATTGCATGGATGAGAAGGACGACACATTAAGCTCATAGATGCATATAATTACAATCTACTGCAGCATTAGAATGAATGAAAAATATTGCACTAGTGAACACAAAACAGTTTGGCATGTGTTAATCAATAACATTTTTTCATGGATACATCTTCACACATGCTTCATAAGATCTTTTGACCTTTGAACTTGTAAGATTCCGCACAAAAGCACATATCCATGCTGACAAAACCTAAAAAGTTAGGTCCCATCAGTCCCAGACACCCAGGGAATTGTCTGAATCACCTCCATAAGAACCATATGCTTTGGAAGATACACCCTACGATGGGCATAGCTAGCAAACATTAAGCAATTAATGAAATCTCAGAATGCCTAGAGAGAAAATAGACCCTATCTTTACATGCGTGAGCTCGACAAAACTATTTAATGTTGACGGTATTCAAAACAAAGAATATGCTGACAATGACCATTAAGAAGGTGAGGGTGATATTAGAAAGGTATGTTAAATTGGAAAAAACCCTTGAAGTAAAGTGAGATTTAAGGCACCTAAAGACCATTAGGGAATAAAAGCTCTGTAAGTATTGGTTTAAACTTTAAAAGCTCAACTATATAGATAGAGTTTACCTATAATAAGTTGATAACACAGTCAAATAGACGAGGTAGAGATAATCTCTATTCAGAACATCCTGATACCATCTCAAAACACCATACATCTAATCTCAATGATGTTGACCAAAGTAGAATAATATCCATGATTTGACTAAGAGTCTAAGATGACAACTAGTCCAACCTGAAAGCCATCCATCGTTTATATATGAAGTTTATGCATGGATTGTGATAATCCAGATGGCACATTGTCCTTGCTTCTAATTGTACAATTACCTAAACAATTCAAGAACTAAAAATTGAGGTCTTGACCAACTATGGTTTCAAATCTTATCAGACAGAAGGAAAAACTACTATGCATAAAAAAGGGTTGTCGGATAATGTTTTTAATGTGCTAATAAATCATTATGGAGCACCTGGCAGACATATTTCCTTTTGGACTTGTCATACAATAGTCTCAGCTTTGCAAGCTGAGGATGACAAGCAATGAAACTATGCATCTGTAAAACAAAATCTAGCTGTCTCTTTCAGAAACAGCTAATATCTTTGTATTTCACTCTACTATAATTAATATAAAAAATCTATAATGAAGATATATTTTCGATATGTTGCAAGTAATGCTTCTCAAATCAATTGATGCGAGTACCATCTAACAAATGGGCCATTTAAAATAAGTGACTGACCTAGATGGGACACAGACTTCATGGTTTTGATATAAGGTCAAACTTCAACACTGAAAGCAAACACTTGAGATAAATCTAAAATGTGGCTATATCGAGGGTCTGAGTTATAAATATAAACTCTGCTTACCTTGCATTTTTTTACCATTTCATCGAAGTATTGCTTTTCCTGTTCACGTAAAGCTTCAAACTTTTCTACAGTATCAATGTCAACCTTATGCTTTGTCTTTGGCTTAGGTGGCTCAAAGGGGCAAGTCAAAATAGCTATATTTACATCCTCAATTCTCTTGGGCATCTGTGGATGACTCATATCTTTGTCAACTATAATACCATAAACCAGCTCTGTATCTTCCAGCTTTCCACCAACTTTTCCTTCAACTTTAATCAAATCCAAGTTGACATCCTTTCTTTCCAAATCTGCAACAGCAAGCACTGCTTTGACAGCAATCTCAGCTAGCATACGCTTGCATCGATTAACACTGCAAAAACCAATGATCCATAAAATGATATGATACTCAAATCACACTTCTAAATGCTGCACACTTCAAATGGAAAAAGCCAGCCAACATGCAAGCTGGGAAGACAATGACGGAGAAATAAGATAAGATGAGATAAATATATTAATGTCCAACAAATCCCCAAAAAGACAGGTTAATAGGGCTGAAGAATGTACAATAAACAATAAGCACCTGTAAAACGCTGCTCCAAAAGCATAAAGGAAGAAAAACTAACTTATACAGAAAGAATCATAATCGTAAAAATTGAGCATACAAATTACCCAAACATGTTATCTTAAAAACTAGAAGTGTTCAATTAAAAGACACCACATCCCATCATGTTCAAGTTTACATAAATTCTAAGTATAATGAATCTCACAAATTCATTCTAAAAGATTCTAACCAGTATAAAACAATTTATTGCAGTTTTTTTCAAGATAATGGAGTAGCACCAAAAATCCATATGATTGTCAACAGAATATGACCTTTGGTAAACCAGCTAACCAAATACTAGGACATGAATAAATCTTATAGCTTCCTTCCAAAATGAAAGTTACCCAGACAATTGAACAAGTGAGCACAGAGTTAGCAGGTGAACAAATTAGTTATTATATGTGGTTAGCACTGAGCAGTACGAGAGATTGGGCCAGAAAGGTGTGTCCTAAACTTGCAATATGCTATGTTCAGATAATTGTGAATAAAGTAGATCTAATATTCTCTGGGCTCACATAACAAAATTCCTATTTCTAAATAGGAAACAAGTTCAAAAATCTTATCAGACTATCTCCGAAGTAGTTTTATCAAAGTTTTGAAGTTTTTTAATTTTTAAAGATTTCAATGTTTTCAAGGTTCCTGACAAGTCAATCCACTCCCAGGATTTTATATGCGAGGAAATATAACAACCCAAAGATGGGTTTGGAATCTGGATTACATGTCTGGCAAACCAGTTTTATCGACTCAACATTATCATCACACTTCATTATTGTTAAATCAAAAACGACACAAGCAGATCCCGGCCTCGAGATATTGAGAGCTTTGCCCTTCAGAAATGTGACAGGGTTTATTTGCTGAAATAAACAAGGACGCTATATAAAAATTAATTATAACAAAACTGTAATTATATTAGGTTGTATCAGGCAAAGGGCATGATCATTCACCACGAGACACCCCAAGGCTGTATTTAAGCCAAGGCACCTCTTATTTTGTAATCATCATTCAATCATTTATCAATATATATATATATATATATATATGGAATTCCAGATGTTCGAAGTTTAATGCTCCACTTGGTATCAAAGCGGGTTCCAATCCTCGGGTTCCCCTACCAACCTGCTGCTGCCCCTGGCTCCTGTTCACGTCCCTGTCTAAATTCTTATTCAAACCCCTGTCGTCTTCCGCTGTCCACCGCTTCCAAGTGAATTCTGCGCCTTCGAACACCCTCACCGCCCTTCTCATGTCGTCTTCCCCCGTCGTCCGCCGTCCCTTCCTCCCCCGTTCCATCTGCATATTCCTCGTTGTCATCTTCCCTCCACCATTCCACTGCCCCAATGCCACTCTTTCCGTTGCCCCCGTGCCCGTCCCATCCACCTGATCCGATTCCGACTTCCCATACCCTTTCACGCCACGACGATGCCAACCCGGCTCCACGATTCCACTACCCCATCACAGTCTTGTGTTGTTCCTGCACCTTGCCGCCGTCGGCGCCGTGATGTTGTTGTGCCACTGGGATTTCACGGTTGACTCGCTTTGTTTTACAATGGACCACTATATATATATATATATATATAACTTAATTATTCAAAAAATTAAAATTAAAATTAAAAAGTATAAAAAAAAAAAAAAAAAATTAGGATCAAGTTAAGAAAAAGAGTTAAGGTTGATAAGTATACTCACTTCATACATGCTTCATGGCTTCATCAATGTCGATGGCCGATTTCAATAAAAAAGTGGTCAATCTTGAGAAGAGAATTACTACCCATTCCGATAATTTAACCAAAAATTAGTCAATCTCAAGAATAAGGTTACCGAACATTCCGACGATATCAAGAAACTTCAGGATACGACAAATCGAATAGAAAGACAGCTCGAGCAAAACCATATCGAGTCCCAAAGGGATCATAATACGACAATGTTGATACTGACATTTATTTGTGACAAGATGAGTATTACACCCGAACAAATATTCTAGAATGATGGAAGTAATCAACAACACAATTCAACATATTCAGCAAATTCAGCATATCATCATGGAAAAACAGAGTCTCCAAAAACATCATCCCTGCACCATCAAGAAAATAGTAACACGAATTTTCAAAATAAGCAGCTCTAGAATACATTCACTAATCAATACCCTTTTTTCACTCCACCTTTAGCGATGTATCAACGAAAAGCAAAAATCTAGCTACCATCCAAACAAATCTACCAGTTGTTCAATCCCTAAAAGAAAATTTGAATAATGCAAGAAACCGTATGAAGCAACAAGCTGGCCGAAACAGAACCAAGAGAGAATTTGAAGTTGGAGAATAGGTATTTTTCAAGCACCAGCCATACAAACAGTTATCCTTGAAGCAAAAAAGAGAAAAAAAATTGGCACCAAAGTTCTATGGACCATATCAGATCAACAAAAAGATCAGCCAAGTTGCATATAGTTTAAGCCTTCTGGATAAAAGTCGAGTTCACAACATCTTCCATGTCTCCTGCCTCGTGTTCACAACATCTTCCATGTCTCCTGCCTTAAAAGGGCAGTTGGTGACCATCAGTCAGTGCAAAGAACACTTGCGTTCTTAGATGATGAAGGAAGAGTCATCTTAGAGCCAGAAGGTATCATATCCACCAGAGAAAAGAAACTTCGATCTCTTGTAATCAAGGAGTACCTAATCAAGTGGAAAGACTTACCAGAAGAAGAAGCTTCTTGGGAGACCGAAGCATTTCATCATCAACATCTGTCATTACATATGCTTTGAGGACAAAGCATCTTTTGAGAGGAAAGCCATGTTATATAAAAATTAATTCTAACAAAGCTGTAATTATATTAGGTTGTATTAGGCAAAGGGTATGATCCATTCACCAAGAGACACCCCAAGGCTGTATTTAAACCAGGGCACCTCTTATTTTGTAATCATCATTCAATCATATATATATATATATATGGAATTCCAGATGTTCGAAGTTTAATGCTCCAGGGGACAATTTAAATTTAAATAAGGATGAATTCCAAATTTCCTAACCTCAAACTTTTACCTGTGGATATTGATCCTCGACCAAAAACACCAGAACCAAGATGCTTTTGAATGACTACAAAATTTTGGGCAAGGACTGAGACAAATAAAATGAAACTTCAACAAAGTGCAGCAATGTTAATTTACTCACGGTGAAGCCAAGTAGCTACAAGAGCTGAATAATTTATCAGGGGCATTAGATTCTGTGATTGGTCATGAAAATGTCCTAGTTGAACAGTTTACCGAAGGTTGGACAAGGAAAGAAACCGCCATCAATATTAGCGATGTGAATGTTGCATGGCTTCAAAATTCATGCTTATTTTTGTTGATGTTTCTAGAAGTAGATTATATGATGCGCACCTTTCCTGCAGAACCTCCTAAGGTCTAAAAAATTAAGAATTCTAGTAATTATAATGCATTCAAACATTTAATGCGTGCAGTGCTAGTTTGCTAAGAAAATAAAATAACAGAACTGTAAAGATGTTGCACCTAGTTTTCCACATTCTGTTTCTATTTTCTACAAGTTTTATTGATATTGTCATCATATTTTTCTATTATCATTCTCATAATGTTTTGTATTGCTAATTTGCCCAACAAGATGCCACGATAACAATGATGTGATACCTAATTTGAATTTGCATAGCCTCCATTAGTCATTACAAAACACACTGCAAATTATACTGTTGTTCTCAATTATTTTGCTCTAAACAGTTTAACATTCAACCATACAGAAACATTAATTTAAAATATTGAATTTAAAGATGGTACTGGAATGTTGATGTTCAGACCTATGACCCAGGCACTCGTTGGAACAAATTTAACAACTGACCTTCAGATATTGCAATCAAACAGTCTGCCATTGACCAAATTAAGACCACTACCTTTGATTCAAACTGTAAAGGGTGGCAGCCACAGGGAATCATTCTAGATCCTGATGGAAAACAATAAAGTTTTCAAAAGGGACTGAGTGGAGGTACCAAATATCAGGCCGAGGCACTAGCCCTCTATCAAGGGCTTAAGATTCTTTAAGCAAGGCGAATTAACAACCTAATTGTCATTGGAGACTCAGTGATAACCTACTTTGAGTTTGCATAGCCTCCATTAGTCATTACAAAACACACTGCAAATTATACTGTTGTTCTCAATTATTTTGCTCTAAACAGTTTAACATTCAACCATACAGAAACATTAATTTAAAATATTGAATTTAAAGATGGTACTGGAATGTTGATGTTCAGACCTATGACCCAGCACTCGTTGGAACAAATTTAACAACTGACCTTCAGATATTGCAATCAAACAGTCTGCCATTGACCAATTAAGACCACTACCTTTGATTCAAACTGTAAAGGGTGACAGCCACAGGGAATCATTCTAGATCCTGATGGAAAACAATAAAGTTTTCAAAAGGGACTGAGTGGAGGTACCAAATATCAGGCCAAGGCACTAGCTCTCTATCAAGGGCTTAAGATTCTTTAAGCAAGGCGAATTAACAACCTAATTGTCATTGGAGACTCAGTGATAATTATAGGATTTGTGTGCTCCTTTGCTTCATCCAATGGCAATCTATCAAGGTTCATCCTGAGAATCCAAAAAGAGACTACCAATAATTATAAGACACATACACTGATCCTCCAATTTGTCCAATGTCCAATTTCTCAGTAATGATTAACAAAGTTTTGAATGACAAGGGCCATGTCAACTTTAACATAGGATGGAAATCAAAGGTCATTTGCACATATTGTGTAGGATGGAGGAGCATACTATTCAATTGGGTTTGTGGTGAATTCAGGCAAAGGTGGGGTGATGGAGAACTAGAGTGCTGGCAAGTATCAATACACAACTGAACTGGCTGGTAGCTTCTCATTTCTCTGATCTGCATTCTTCTCCATCAGTTCATTCACAACCTGGAACATCTTCTCAGCCTGTATCTAGTGTTTATCTAGAGGCATCCATTCTCAAGCCAGGCTGAATTGGAGGTTACTCACATTGATCCTGAATGTAATTATTTAGTTTCTAGCCTGTTCACCAGTGATTTTGGGTATCAAGTTGGTGTTAGGATTCAAGTGGTTCTCAGTGCTCACAGAGGACTTTAAAAAGAGGAAGTGGTATGTCTTCTCCATCTCTCTCGCGTTGGATAGCATGGAAGAACATAAATCATCCTGGGCATTAACCTTTATATGAAATTACAGACATCCAGCATGTCTTGAGAAGACATGAGGGCCTTTAGAACAGACAATGACTTCTATTTTCTGTACTATAGGCAGAATTCATGCACAGGAGAAAAATCATAGCAATGGCCCATGGCTATGGAGCCTTAATGAAGGTCCTGTTACAGCAAAAGAGACAAATTGAAGTTTAGAGGTTGAGTGTGATATGTTACATCATCTCGCTACGAGTCTGGCTAGAGGTTCTCAGTCAGCTGTCTCCATTTTCAAAGTATCAATAGGTCCAGGTCCTGAGGAAGTCAGGAGTCATTTGTTCACTGGATGCCTGGAAATGTAAACATGGTTGACAAGGATCCCCAGTCTTCTCTTATGGAACAAGAGGAAGCACACACCAAGCATGTTTTTCGGTAGTTCCAGGTGTCTATTAAAGGGAGAATGTCTGGTTTTAGGTGTCTATTAAAGGGCTTTATACCAATAGACTATTTGAACATCCTCAGCAAAAAATAACAATTTTTTTTCTATAAATAATCTTCAAGTTTTTTGCCAATTCCTAAATCACAGACTCTGGGACAGTCCTAGCTCTCTTTGTATTATTGTGCTGTCCAGTGAGGTAGTATTATTATGCTGTCCTAACTCTCTTTGTGTTATTATGATGCCCATGAAATCAAATTGAACATAATATTCCAACAACCGCTGAACAAATGTATTTGTAAACCATCTTCACATCTCATAAATGAATGGAGCGGAATCAACATGGTGAACTTTGAAATGCCTTCACAACATTGCTTGCTTCACCCTACAAGCAATAAGTAGTCAAAATCTGCAAAGGAAGATGGCTTCTCCTCTTCATGCAGTTGTCAGATGAGGAAATATCTTTAGGAAAAACCCTCATCACAATGTAACTAACGTACAAATATCTGGGAAATGTAGTTTGTCCCCAACAATAGTGCCAAAATGCTACCTCCCAGGTTTTCACATGATGCAGAAGCCCCTAAGCACGCATTGTGAAACCCCAAGGGCATCTTAGGCAAACTACCCACTATCACTTACATAGCCTTCCTTTCTCACATTACACTAAGTGGAACCAAGCCTAGACGAGCTTCCCCATGGTTGACTAAGCTCAATGTCCGAGGTATATGGTTGGAGCAAGGGAAATCTTAAAAATGAAAAACAAAAAGGAGAAAATTTTTTAGATTTATAAATTTTGGGGTGGTGGATGAAAAGGAAGAAATATACCCATGGGATCATGCATGCAACTTGAAAGAGCAGTTCTTGTTAAGGATTAAGAAATATACCTCGAGCAGACACTTCTTGCACAGGTTAGATGTGAAAGTGTGAAAGTAGTTCAAACAACTTCTAGTGATCATTTAGCAAAAGTGGAAAGCAATACCATCTTGTAATTTCACTAAATAAATAAAAGTGAGTGTCAAATTTCCTATATTCTTCTAGTCATAGAAATCTAAGTGAAATATTCTAGAAATTCTAGTATATTAGCGAATTAGATTTGTTCTAATCTAAGACCTGAGTTACTAGGATTCAGATACGGATGTAGATCCAAATTCACTAGTTTTTTTAAAATCCAGGAATCAAATACGGCAAGGCTACGTCAAGTACAAAAAAATATAATAATATCTTTTAAATTTTAAAAACACTTTTAGAGTTCAAAAATCAGATCCAATTATAAATTACAACATTTAGAACTGAAACCATTAGATATACTATAAATATGAAGACTGAAACACTAAATGCATCCACCCTCATACAAAAAGGATAATATCATAAATGATAATAGTAAGTACAAAAATGAGTGTCTCTTCCAAGATCACTCTACTAATATCATAATGTGCAATAGGTTTACCTACATATCCTCAAATGGATCTACATTCTCTTCTGCATATTGCAACTCTACATCATGAATAGATGATGGGGGTCCTGGAATTTTGGAAGTTGCATCAATAGGCTAGACTGGTGGTGGAACAATATCCTCAAGTAGGTTGAGGTGAATCATGGCATTCAGTGTCAAATTCAAGTTAGATATCTCAAGCTCCACACCCCACATCCTGCTCAGACCTTTTTTATACTCTTATTCAACATGTCATAGAAGACGGAGGTTATAATGAACATACACAAGATCCTCAACCTTTGCTGCTCCCAACCTGTTTCGCTTCTCTGAATGGTTGAAGCCATACGTACTCCAATTCCTCTCGGCTGATGAGGAACTAGCAACCTGTGATAACAACCTGGTGGCTAGAGTCTAGAGATGAATGTTATCCCCAAGAAGCCCTGCCATGTAATAAGATCAAGATGCCCTTGATCATCCATAGCTATTGGATCTAAAAATTTACTAGTAGATTGTACAAATCCTCCAAATCCTTGACATACTTCCATTGCAACTCCCACATCTCTATAAATTTTCCTCGAAGTTGTCTCATATCCTTGTACCACTTCAGAATCCTTGTTTGGCATTGTTCTACCAGGTAAATACAAACTTTTGAAATGATAATAGTTGGGAAGCAATGCATATAGACCAAAAGGTGTAATGGTGTGGTCATTTTGTTCAACCTTTCTGTAACTATGTCCTTCAGTTCATAATAAAATGTTTCAAAAGGGTCATTTTCACTTGCCTCGATAATTTCCCTTATCCCCTCCAACATACTATCAATGTTTTCATAAATTTCCCTCGAGCAAGGTGTATCTATGTCAAATGTCTTGATCAACGTCAAGATTGGTTCAGTAAACCATAGAAGGTATTGGACCTTGTCCCACCATGCATCCTTAAGAATGATGGACTTCATTTTTTTCCCTCTATCAGAACTGTAAGTCCTCCATGATTCCCAAAGAGGGTCAATGACCATTGCTTGTAATGCTTGTTTCACCTCCACAAGCCTCTTTATGACGAGGGTGGGAGGCAAAACAAGTTTCAACAACCTACAAGTTTCAAAAAAATGAAATCTCAAATGAGAAATCATATATAAATTTGTAACTATAATTAAGAATTTCCAATAAAAATAATATTGAGTAAAAAACAAGTACCTTCAGTAGTTCCAACTTTGCAAAACCTTGATATATGGCCTGAGACATTGAATGATTGGATATGAACACTTGGATTTCTTTTGTTGCTACGTATATTTCATTAATCCATTCAATATCACCAATCTTGACAAGCATAAGGTTCAATGAATGTACGGCACTTGGAGTCCAAATGATGTGATCATATCAAACCTCCACAATCAAACTTGTACGTTGTCCATAATGACTTAGGCAACATTATGTGGCCCCTCACTTTCTATTGCATTAATAAGAATTATAGATATGAAAGATGCATCTGATGACTTCCCCTTCACACTGTTGTGATGGTTCCATAATGATAATGGTCTATAAGTTACTACATATAAAATTCAAATTATAATATGTTGTCAATACACAATTAAAAATTAAAAATACATTGAAATTTTAGAAATATTTTTTTTAAGTTACAACGCACAAGTACCTAAATGGATTTTTTAATTTTACCAGATGATTTTAATTTTACCCTAAACAAATACTTTAACGGATTTTTTAATTTTACCAGATGGTTTTAATTTTACCCTAAACAGATACTTTAACGGATTTTTTAATTTTACCTGTAATATCTAAAACCCAAAATACCTGTAGCAGCCACATATCTACTCAGGAGACAACATGTACATATTCAGATGGTAACATGTACGGGTGTGATTTGTTAATTGTCCATATAACAACTCTAAGTCGTGCTCCTTTCTGTGCGGTTGTTGCTCTGTCGCTCTCTGGAGCAAGAAGTCGAGCCCCGACAATCGTTGTCTGAAGCAAGGTGCCCACTGCTGACAACCTTGTTCCTATTGCCAACAAACTTGTGGAACTGTGGAATGTTGCTCGCAGCTTGCTTTGTCACTATCTAAAGCAGTGGGGTGCCGACAAAGTTGTGGTCCATGGAGTAATCCAAGAAGAGTTCCTCATGTTCTTCACCTAGGTTGCTTTGTCGCTGTATGAATCAAGGGCGCACCGCCAACAAAGTTGTGGAATAGTCCAAGAAGAGGGACCACACTTATTAGTTTAACAAAGTTAAAAACCTAAAAGGTAAAATTTTGAACGAATTGCTTTTCATTTTCACTTGAAATCCATGGGATCTATCTACCTAACGTTGGATCTGTTTCCTCAACCTAGGATTTGTTTCCTTAAAGTTTGGATCTGCCACCTTGTCGTATTTTTCATGTATCCAGGCAAATTCAGATCTGTGGATCTAAGGATCTTGGCCCTCCCTTTGTTGGATCCAGCAGCTTAGTCTACGACATACACCTCATTGGTGAGGGTTGCTAAAGATTAAAGAGATTAGTTGTTGAGATATGGGAAAATAGTTGTTAGGATGAGGAGATTAGTTGTCTCTCTTATAGCATATTAAGGACAAGGATGGAGAAGTTGAAACAAAAACAAGAACACTTGAAAGACACGAAAACCAAGATAAGTAGGAGAGTGCATATAAGTGGAAAGTGTGCAAAGCCATTGTAGCAAACAACAAGAGTTAATACGTACAGTTGTACAACAGTAGCAATTGCATTCTTTCTTCAACAAAGCCATATTTCTATTTCAACAAGTTATACTTCTTTGTTCTATGGTATTTTGTTTACCATACAACTACTAAGTCACAAGAGATTGTGGAGGTACCTTGTAAACTTCGATCATTGGAATGATAAGCTTATTTGAAAAAGAAAATTATTGTGCATGTGTTATTCATTTACTATTTTAAGGAGATAATTATAGAAAGATAAATTGATGGGTGGACCAAGGCTAGTGCCAATCCATGTTAAATTTCTAATACCTGCCAGATTTATTTTCTCAAGACAATTTGGTTTATCCCCAGTTTATTATTTATTTATCCAAATAATAATTGAATCATCGAAAAATAAAAGCGCTAGTATCTTTAACTTCTAGAATTAAAGATACGCAACGAAAACAAACCAGAGAGATCAATCACATATTGCAAATTTAAATAACCCACAAACAATTCTCCGTCATTTCATTATCTAGAAAATCTGGGTTTTTCGACCCACAAAGCTACAAGAAAAAGTACAATCTGGAACTTGCAACTCGGATCCCTCAAAATGAATTCGGCCTAGGTAAATCAACCTTAAGGCAATATGCCTCCAAGTGAAATTGCTCTAAAGATATCGGCCTCCAACAATCAAATCTGCAGCCTCCAACAACTCAATCTATGCCCTCCTCTAATGCGCACTAGAAAAACCTCAGCACTCCAGCAACTCAGCCTCCTCCAAACAAACTTGATCTCTCCTTCCGACAACTCGGCCCTATAATCCCCTCCAACTCGACCCTCCTAGATTCGCTCAAACCCACTGGCACTTCTTCCTTCCCTGTGCAATAGTAACTAAGCCACTCGAACTGCAAAGAGAATCACTCTCGTGATGACTCACTCACACACTTTGTGCTATTCGTTGTGTCTTCACCTCCATCATTAGCCTCCATGTATAATCGTCATTGAGTCCAAACCTCTAAAACCCCAATCTCCCTCTAGAAGCATCTTGAATCTCCGTTCTAGAAACATCTTGAAGATCAATGCTTGAGATTATTTATAAGTCACTTAAATAATTAAATTATTTATTATTAGAAAATAACCTAATAGTCCACAATAATTAATTCACTTTAATTATTGTATTTTCCTAAGTTAAACTTAAGAAAGAAGACATAAATCACTAAAAGAGGCAAATAATGTCTTCCACATGCCAAGACACCAAGCAATTGTAGAAGATCTTCTGATGCAACTCACATCAACACTCCCCCATAGCAAGTAAGAGATTCTCCACCTCCCCCACCTTACCCTAGTACTCCATAAACCTTCCCTTCACTAAAGGCTTCATTAGAACATTGCCACCTGCGGCTTTGTAGAAATTAAATGCAATCTCACAGCACCCCTCTAGACTCTGTCTTTGATGAAGTGATATCAATTCTCAATATACTTGGACCGATCATGAAACACATGAATTCAGAGAGGTTAATGTAACTTTGATTATCATAGTGTATCACTGTTGGCACCATCTGCTGATCAAATAAACCTACAAGCATCTTGCAAAGCCACACTGCCTCACAACTCACCATACTCGCTGCCATGTACTCTGCTTTGTTGAACTGAGTGCTCCTCATTGTTACTTCCGCTGAACCATGAGATCATGACTAATCCCAAGTTGAAACAACATCCAGATGTGGACTTTCAGTCCACCACATTCCCCACCCAATCAAAATTTGTGTACTCATGCAGCTCTGACATATCTCAGTCCAAATTCTATCATCCCCCATGCAGGTATCTCAGCACATGCTTGCCTGCCACCCAATGAACCTGTCTCAGCTCCACCATGAACTAGCTGAGTGTATTCACAGCAAAAACATATCTAGTCTAGTGTTGACCAAATACATCAAGGAACTTGTCAATTGCCCAATGCCTATATAGTGTGGGATCCACTAGTTCACCTTTAGAAGTGTTAAGCTTCTTCAAGTTAGTGATCATAGGTGTAAACACAAGTCTGTAATCCTCCATCCCAAAATCTCTCAAGATCTCCACTGCATACTTGCTTTGTCCAAGGAAAACCTCTCTTGGTTGTTGCCACAACTCCAATCCCAACAAATAATGCATCAAGCTAATGTCCTTCATGTCGAATTTCGAAACAAGATCCTCCTTGCACATCCTTATGAGCTTCTTTAATACTATAAAGAAGAGACATACAATACCAAGATAAGTGGTTCACCCTCAACGAGTACAAAGTACAAAAGTTAGCATCCACCTCACTCTTGGTGAAAATCCCAGCCAATAAGATATCCATCAATCTTAGCATACCATGCGCGCGCAGCTTGCTTTAGCCCGTAAATAGCCTTTTCAACCTACAATCTCTCCCATGCACCTCAAATCCTTGAGCTTTCTCAATATACACCTTCTCCTCAATCACTCTGTTGGGGAAAGCAATCTTCACATCCATTTGATGTAACCTCCACCCCATCTTTTGAAGCAATGGATATAACTACTCTAATAAATGCATATCTAGCAATGGGTGCTAATGTTTCCTCGTAATCCACTCCCTCCTTCTGGGAGAAATCGTCCCATGGCCGATTCCAATCAGGAAGTTGTTGACGAGCAAGAATCTCGTCCACAAAAGTGGACCACTGCTTCACACACCCCTTCAAACCAACTTTGACAAGCTCTAAATCATGCACAGCTTTCCCCCACCACTGCAAGCTCATCACGACCTTGTTGGACCCTTGAGAGATAGGAAGTCACGGTCTCAAATCTGCCCATTTTAAAATTGTTTAACTTTTCCCATGACAAATTTTTTTCTATTCTCGTTTGTACTCTGATAAAGATCTCGATTAGAGCTACCCACATTTGTCTATTGGTGTCCTTCCTTGATATGTGAGAAATTATATAATCCCTCACACCATCTAGAATTATGCAACTCAATTTCATATCCATGGTTCTACGTTCAGCTACTTGTACCGAATCTAAAGGAACCTGCACATCTCTGCTTACTAAATTCCAAAGGTCATTCATTCCAGAATCCTGGTAATTCGCTCCTTCCAAGTGTTATTAGTTTCAATAGTCACCTCCTCTCCCTCCTCCTCTACCTCTCTCTCCCCTACTACCTCTTCCCAATGCCTCCTCCTCTAACCAATCAGGGATCAATTCCATGCCAAGCCTCCCTATCTCAACTCTCCATGCAAAATCAATCTCCTCCTCCTTTGTTCTCCAAATCCTTCTTTCTGTTTTTTAAATAAGCAAAAAAACCTAAAAAAATATCCGTGTATGCACCTTTGTCCACAACCCCTAAAATATTTTCAATCATCACGCAATATTATTGCTATATGCACGATATTATCACAATATTTTCATTTTTGAAAATGTCACACTATTCACTACCCATAACATCATTTTGCTCAAAAAATCATGACATCCCAATAATCTTGGCACATTGAAAAATATGAGATGCCTCGCAAAATTTTGCCATCATTTTTATATTTCCTCTATGTTGAGTTCATAGAGAATTCTAGTGAAGCCAGTCCAATGAGCACTGCAGGCCATTAACCGTTGGGGTTTGCAAATCCTGCTGGAGATGGGCTACATGGTGAAGGTTGTGGGCCTTAAAGGGCTACTTCCTTTCCTTCATTAGCTTCTCCTATCCACCAGGCGAAGGAGGAAATATTCAAGCATTCTGATTATCAAGGTCCTGGATTATGAAAGGTATCCCCAACTCCTACAATATCATGGAATCTACAAGACATACATAAAAAATTATCTTTTTCCTTGAATGTTTAACCTATGTAAGATCATCCATCAGACTTATAACAGCAAGGGATGGTTTACAGATTTATGGCTGTGAGGCATACCAACCCAATGAGTTCAATATAGATCTCAAAGAACTGAAAACCACAAAATTACACAAGCAACCATATTAGCAGACAGCTATTTGTGAAACCTTTTAAGTTTTCAAATAGCATAATAGATAGTCTTTGAAGAGATCTGTTAATCATGGTAGGAATGGTCTTCATGAAATTCTGGAAGATAGACTTTGATCCTATAACTCACACTTCACACTGTCCAAGCATCGATTGAGCTTTTCAGATTGCCTCGAGAGATTTGGCATGACCCTATTAGTATATACTCTTTGGGGAGTTTCACTTCAATTTCATTCACAAAAAGAGTGTTTTCTCAATATACTACAATTTGTGTAGTGAAGATTTCATGGAGGAGAAAGCATTCCCTGCTTCAATGGCCCAGGATCAAATCGAGGATGACTAGACAATAAAAGGGGGAAGACGAGAAAAAGAGAAGATAGGAAAGCACGGTAAAGAAATCAAGCATTCAAGACTAAAGCAGGATAAATCCCTTTGAGATTCTCCAAGAAAATCAAGAGACACTAGTGAGGGCCACCAGCGCTGATAACAAAAGCAAGTACATTCAGAATCAACAGTTAATGATTGAGCTCATCCAGAGTCTGCAGTACAGAATCAGATACAAACAAATGTCAACGAAGACTGCAAGGCTCATGCCATTTCAAACAAAATTTCAACAAAACATGTTTCACCTTCACAGGAAGTTGACGAGATAATATCTAAAGAGGAAGAGGCTGAAAGAGTAATTTCAACCATGGACTTCAGAATCTGGCAAAGTATGCAAAACCTGAAATACATGGGAGGAAAGAAAAAAATATAGCACTGTGACTGATTGAGAAAACTCTAAGCTTTTAACCCTGAACAACATGGATTCTCCAGAATAAAAAGAGCTAGGATTGATGTTAGAACCAGTCTGACTTTATTTGCCAATCCACGAGACCATACAATGAAACTTCCTGCATATACTATTTTTAACACAGAACATAGTATTTCTTTGAACCGTAAAGATAAATGCAGAAGCACTTACATCTTTGAAGATAGTGTAGTCATGCACGTCTGCACCAGAGATTCAATATTGTTCAAGCTAAACTCAAACTTACGTGAAATGCGATTCAAATGTTCTACTGCCAACTTTGAAGCCATTTCATAACCTTCTGCAATCCTTATAGGGTGAATTCCCCGTTCTAAAAGTTGCTCTGCATGCTCCAAAAGTGCACCTGCTGTAACAACCACCCCCGTTGTCCCATCTCCAATCTCATAATCCTGACTGCGTGATAATTCTACCATCAGCTTTCCGATTTGATTTTCCACATCCATTTGCTCCAATATTGTTGCACCATCATTGGCTGCCATTACAAAGAGTAGCATTAAAAACATAGAGCAGTAAACTTGCATTAAAAGAAAATTATCATGCACACATGCCCTTTTATTTCCAAACCTTGAGAACATACATTTCACTATAGGTGAAATTTCAGCCAAACAAATGAAACACTTAATTTCTTGAGATTAGAAATGCACCATTATAGAAGATGCTTTAGAGGGCTTAAAGGCTGGACGTGTGCTATTACTAGAATGAGAAAGCAACAGAGAAATACACTCCACAAAACCAACATTAAATTAGAAGAATATTCCAAAATTGTAACAATTACAACAGAAGCTTTGCAAGAAAAAAACATTTTAAGTTAATTACAGCTGAAGAAGATGTACAAGTTCAAGATTCAACTGCAATTTATGCAAGCATTCCACATAGTCACAGAAATAAATTGACTAGCCATTGATGACACAGTTATCTACGCATCATTGATGTGTTTTGAGTATACAAGAAATAAAGTTTATATCAGAAATGTATTTTACAAGATATATATATATAGAGAGAGAGAGAGAATATAACAAGTTGCAAAGATTAATGAGATATCCATGGGTCCCCCTAACAAGTTGCACAGATTAATGAGATGTCCATGCGTCCTAGGGGGTGTCATTGTACTGAGTTAGAGTCCAAGTAACATACATGCATATGTTGATTCCAAAGATTATTTATCAGAACACATATGATCAGCAGTCAACTGGCAAACAGAAGCATCATCCAAATTCAATTGAGTTGCAGACACACTCCACAAAAGCAAACCAACCATACCTACAGATTTAATCAACCTCAATATATTTTCCAGGTGGCTAATAAGATTCAAAGGCAAAAAGAAGTAAGACAGAAAATACTTTTTATATCTAACAGTTCGTCAAAGACAGCATTTTAAAACAGAGAACCTAATGTTTGTCCTCCAAGTATGTCAATAAAAACCTCTGATAGTATTCAAAATGTTATACAAGTAAAAAAAGGTTTAAAGGTCTACAAACATATTTTTCAAGGAAATAAATAGTTTAAAGTAATAAAGGAAGAAAAAGATGTCAAATTTGTAAAGTAATAAAGAGGCATGCATCTGATTTCGAGTCACAAGGATAGGTACATTTGTTTTGGAGTCATAAGATGATAAACTTCTGTAAGTGGAATACAGATCCAAGCTTTTCCCAGAGATATAGGTAGACATGGGAAGCATTAAGAGCATTACGATGTTGGACTCGCATAAACTGACTGGAATGAATTGCCCTTCTTGGAAACAAAAGATGGGGAGGATTCAGTCATGTAGTGACCTTTATAGTTGAAGCTCCCATTGAGAGCTATTAGGTTTGGTCAACAAGTCATAAAGTCTACTGAGTCAATGTCATGTATTGAAGACCCCATTTAGGCATGTTACACATTGTAAAAAGTGAAGTCAACTGTGCAAATAACCATTTAGGGTTGGGTCACTTTTATAAGCTTGGGAGAGGGGTAGAGGCATTTAGAAGAAAAAAAACCAAAAAAAATAGAGTTTGAAGTATGAGTTGCCGCATTTTTTCCCCGTGGACTAGCTCGGCCGATTTAAGATAGGCTCGGTCGAACCAGCTGGTTTGTTATCGAACCAGCCGGATCGGTGTCCAGCTCAGCCGGTTCAGTAACGGACCAGCCACCAGACCAGTTTTTGTACCGGGCTGACCCGAGCAAGGGTCTGGTTAGTTGGCTTGGTCGATTCTGAATTGGTTTGGCCGGTTTTTAAAGCACTGATATATAAGGCCAAACATCTCTGATCAGGATACCTAAAAAATAGTCAACAAGGGTCTGAGAATCTCTGAACAAGCAATGGAGCCTTACTATGACCTCGTAGTAGACAAGGCATCCAAAAGTGAAGTGCACCTCAGTCTCCACTTCCTGTAAATGGCATACATGGCAGATTCTGTCTATTCTATCAATCTGGTGGTCCATCTCTACCCGAAGTCTATGAGAACTTACTCTGAACTGGTCTAGAGGAATGCGAAGAGCATGCATTCAATGGCGAAACATATACTAGGGTCAAACAATGAGTTTGTCTCTCAACTCCAAGAAGTGCTCAGCATAGAAGGCCATCAACCTTCCCGGAGGATTGACCCAGGTGACCTATACGAACTGCCTGTAGAGGTCCTCCTTGATGATCTTGTTCAACTCATGTCTAGTAGGTAAAAGGTGACCAAGAGCATCTAAGGAATATCGAAAAGGAGGGAGAAAATCCAATTGACGATCCATTGACTTTAAGAGATTTGAAACTCCTGTAAACCAACATCTAGCTCAACCCGAGGTCAAGTAAGGATATCGATCCCTGCTCTTTATCGAATCTGCAAAGCCCCGGACACGATGCAAGAATGAGACCAATCTGAAGACCATCTCAAGTCGAAAGGTATTAGCTTCAAACTCTGCAAGGATGATGTATTGAGGTATTGTCTGTTTAGATCTAATGATTCAGTGGAGAAGAAGAATCTAGACTCTCTCAACTGAAGTCCAATCTGACTCAAGTAAAGATGGTCCCCAAATACTTGAGCCATATAGAAAACAGTGGGACGGATCAAGGTGTCCATGAGGGTCATCTTGGACAGAATGTCCTGGAAGTGATGTCGAAAGCAGTGTCTCTCGAGAAGGGCTAAGGATCCATATCCTTTGTTGATTTGAGGCTGAAGCGTTAGTCAAACTAAAGTGGGGACCTGAGAATTGTACCCCCCAAGTATACGTGCTAGTGATCTCAACCTCCTCCCCTCTTAAGAGAAATCACCTAATCCTAATGCCCTAGATTTCTCAACATGGAATCAGAGCTAAGATGACAAATTAAGGAAGGGCAGCTCATCAAGGGACACTAAAGCATTCAAGGATCGAAACTTGAAAAGGGAAACAAAGCAAATCTAGAAGATCGTCTCATTCTCAAGGCATTTTGAAGGCAAAGGTCTACATCATCTTCTTGAAAAAGTGTCAAAACCCTAGATTGATCAAAGAAGTCTACACTAGAACTTTCTTGGGATCCTCGTCATCATCAAGGAAAGAGACCACAAAACCCTATCTCTACTCAAGTTGAAGAGATCTACACTGGAACCTGAAGACTACTCATCAAAGAGAAGCAAGATCAAGGACGTTGTCAACATCATCAACAAGGACGTTGTCATCATCATCAAAAGCTCTAAGGTGATCTCCCTCTCTTTTGAGCCTAGGATCACTCTTGAAGAAAACTATCCTCATCAAGGAGAAGCTTTATATTATCAATATCATCATCAAAGTCAAGAAGGAAACAAGTGGAAGAAGCATCTTATCAAGTAAGTACATTTATGTCTACATTTGAATCTATCAAAATGTCTTTCTGCGAAGAAAGCAACAAGTTAGTTGGGGCTTCAAACTTTCTTGCTTTGAAGAAGAGGACAAATCTGAATCTCATTGAAAATGAGGTCATGGAACATGTTAAGGGCTCAATCACCAAACCACCAAAGGAAGATGCTCAAGCACTTGCAAGGCATATGAAAGGAGAAGTGAGGGCTCAAAGGATTCTCATAGAGTCCATCAAAGATCCCCTCATTCCCTATGTATCAGAATTAGAAACAACAAAAGAAATATATGATAAACTTGTAGAGTTGTTCTCTGTAAGTACTGCAAGTGAAGTGATCTCGTTAAAGCAAGAACTCTACAAAATGAAGATATCAAAAGAAGGAATAGCCTCATACTTTATGAGGATATCTAAAATAAGGGATCAATTACAAGAAATAGGAGAGATAATGTTTGACAGAGAAATGACTATAATAGTGCTCAATGCACTACCGGAAGAACGAGGTAAACTTCTCGTCAAGTATATATGGGAAAAAGAAAGCCACTCCATTCAATGAACTATGGTCACTATGCAAAATTGAGGAAACTAGGTTGAAGGTAAAATCTAATATAGGATCAAATGAACAAAATCAAGCATTTGTTGCTATGGCAGAGAGAAGGGAAGTTTGGAAAATTTGGTCCTCATAAACGAAGGAAGAATATGGCAAAGGTTCGATGTTATGAATTTCAAGAATATGGGCACTATAAAAGAGATTGTCCTAAGATTAAGAAGGGCAACAACAAAACAGGAAGAGAAGAAGCCCAAATTACTGAAAAAGTAGAGGAAGTCGAAAAGAAGAAATCCAAGGAGGAAGTAAAAGATCTCTACTATGATTGAGATAGTCTTCCTCATCCAATTTCTTTTCAAGTCTCTATTTTCAAGTTTTTCTGTTATATAGCCACCATGGAAGGAATCACTTAGAAGCATGATAGGATGCATCATAGAAGCATACTATTGAAGGCAAGAGTTCATGACATTATCTTAGAAGAATCATGAAAGATAGTTATGTCAGCTACCTATAGAAGGACGTAGTTCTTGGTAATCTAAGCAGTTCTTATAGGAAGAAGAAAGCCATCTAGTATAAAATATCATCATACATCACTCAAGAGGAGCATTCATTGGAAGAAGATTATCAAGATCCTCCGTTGGAATCTTTCACTAGAGGTTCACCTTCTCCACCGAGAATTCCACTTGTATGGGATTCATGGAGTAAAGGTATGATGTCATAAGATGCAAAGCATATCAAAGGGATTGAAATTCGTTCAATCAAGGAAGTTGTTGTAGGAAGTCTAGATGATCCAAAAGAAGAGATGAGGTATGTAATCATATGTTTGGATAAGTGTCGAGTCATGTCATATGGTTGCAGGGGTAAGTGCTCTATCTTGTAAGCATGATCAAAAGAAAGGATCTCCCCCTTTGAAAAGATGCAGGAAGGCATGGATCACACATTGACTAGATGAAATAAACATAATAGGTCCTCATATGAAATATAAGGTGGTTGACAAAGTTGATAGAACTATAAGTGGAAGTTCCTAGGAGGAATCGTGTAAATAAAGAAAGGAAGAGATCATCTAATGTAACAACTATGGAGAAGGCAATCAACATCCAAGTAATGGGAGATTTGACAATGATATCTCCATGAGAAAGATATGAAGACCTTGATGAAGTCTGAAAAAAGAAAGAGACCCTTGACATCATATATCTTGTTGGAGTTGCGTCAATGTGTATGCAAGATGTTTATGCAAACAGGAAGATGTCATGATGAAAGACCATCACAAGGGTAATTTTGATTTAATGATCATTTCTTATTTTTGAATAATATCTGGATGGGCTTATGCAGGGCTGCTAAGGGGAGAGCAATGGATGTCTTCCACAACTGATACCCATGTAGCAGGATAAAAGATCCTTAAGGAAACATGGCATGAAGGAAGGCCAAATATGGACAAGTGGATCACTTTCTGATGAAAAGAAGACATGACTGGCATAAATGAAAGTGATGGATGGCATGTGCCCTACGAAGAAGTCCCAAAGGATGAAGACTCTTGAATAAAGAAGAAGAAGAAACTCATGACATCGAAAGGAGTGATACAAGTAGTTGTTCGCCCCATGGTCTCCACGTATAGAGCTACTAGAAGCAAGTCCCTGGTCAAGAGAAAGTTTGATCAAGTCCCTAGTTTAGAGGTTGCTTGGGAACATTCCTTCAATGGAATGGATATGTCCTCCCTAAGTTGAGAGGGAGAGATAAACACATCATTTTTGTCTTCACTTGGGAAGACAGAATGGAGGATTGGGTAATCATTTGGCATCTGATACTCTTTTAAGGGTATGGTAGGGCATCCAAGATAAGAGTAGTCGTAGAGGATCGATATTCTTTGAGGACTAGAAATCCAAGATAAGAATAGTCTTAATGGAACATACTCTTAGAGAATCTGAGTGGGGTATGTTTTTGAGAGAGACAACGATGAAGATGTCTATAAATCATTGGTCTTGCCAACACTGTGCTCTGATCATGTGGAGAGATAGAGTTGTTAATCAAGGCCTTGCTTTGTGACAATGCTGGTTGATATGATGTTATACAAATGGGTTACCAATCTGACTCTTCTTATGAGAATTCTTCAGATTGAGAATGTCTAAGTACCTTATATGGATTATGAACACCTCCCTAGTTAAGAAGGAGTGTTGAAAAGTGTAACTAGGTTCGATCTTCATAATGACATGTGTTATTATAAATTTATGGATTTGATGTAGAGAAGAAAATAAAATTATTTTTGTAATGCTAAAGTCATGAGTTGCATGCTCAAGGAATTTTATTTTTATAATTGAAGCTCCCATTAAGAGATATTAGGTTTGGTCATCAAGTCATAAAGTCTATTGAGTCAATGTCATGTATTGAAGACCCATTTGGGCATGTTACACATTGTAAAAAGTGAAGTCAATTATGTCAATAACCCTCCAAGACCTTGTCACAAGCTATACCTCATGTCGACCTTCTAAAAGGATAAAGTTGTTTCTAGACAAGAATGTCAACCCAAGTACAAGGCGAAGTTAGCCTATTTTGAGAGACAATCCACAATATATAGAGAGGTTTCAACCTCCATTTGGACATTATGTGATCATGCACAAGAAGGATAGAAAAGGAGAGTGAAGATCACAAGAAGAGCCCTATCATTGTGCAAAGGAGGGAGGATCATAGCCAAATTTGTTTTCTGATCTGTTTTGGGTTAATACACTCCACACGTACAAGGAATTGATGTTGTCTACTGTAGGATACTAGGAGGAACCAAAATATCACAGTCACATTAAGATGGCAGATCTAGGGAGAAATCAAGTTGATTCTCAAGTCAAGTTGAAGAAGAAAGTCTCCACCTAAAGCTAAGAAAATTGAGGAACAAAAATCTCTCACACGTGCTACAACTAGGGTTTCTGAAGAGGTTGAGGGTTGCAGGTCTAATCCAAGAATCTGAAATCTGAAGGATAGCCGAGAAGGAGGGAAAAGCAAGAAGTTTTGACCATTGCTGACTCAAGGAAGGAGTTAAACTAAGAAGGCTTGTGACTTGATCTTGGAAAGGTTTTTGTGTCAAGGGTCTTGGTCTTGGTGTTCGACAATTGAAGTTTGTATTAGAAGAAGAATTTGTTTGGGTTTTCCTCTCAAGTTGGAGAGGTTTTGGCCTTGCCTGATAGCCTATATTTTGTGTCTCTAGTCTCCTTATTGTTTATGATTTGGTAACTGCTTGATGGCGAAGAACGCTATAATAATCTAAGTCAAGAGAAAAACCTAATCTAAAGAAGTAAAAATCATTCCCATGTAATTATCGTTAGAAGAGAAATCACCTAATCCTAATGCCCTAGATTTCTCAACATGATACCCATCAACATCTAAGCCCCAAAAAAAACAGAGCAAAAACCTCAAAAGAAATTAAAAAATAACAGTAAAAAAAACCTATAAAAATATACTACATTGTAAAATTTACAAAGAATAAATTACTTTTCTGGTATTATTGTGTGTTCTTGAGGACAAAATTCTTCTAAAATGTGGAACAAAACGCTTATTTTGATAGCTAAGAGATATAAATTTCCATATTGGAACCAGATTGCATTTCTTCATTAGTTATTTTCCATACTGAGTTGTATTTGAATACATATTTAGATTCAAATTTTGCTACTATGGTATATATCCATTCCTAGTTACACGTATGCTGAAATCAAGGAGGGCAAGGTAATCATAAAAAATTGTCACATCGGAGCACAAAAATTATGAACAAGAGGCAACCTTCCTTAAAAATATTGAACCTTCTACCCTTGCCTGGATTTGCTCACAGCTCCAATCCTCGTGTACATGTACATCAAATAGTTTATTATATAATTAACTATAAATTTGTTAACATTAAAAGGACAAATAGATCCTCTGTTCATGTGGAGATGAACAATGTTCATGCTCACTGATGACCATGTTGACAATGGCAATGAGAGAGGGAAACTGTCATGAAATCCAATCTTCAACATGCATATTTTAGATAATAAAGACTGACCTACTAAGTTAACCAAGTAGCCGTTATATGAAGTACACATAAATGAACCTCAAAGCTAATAGTTTTTTCTCTCACTTTCTTTGCTTCCCATACAAACTATTACTCTGATTTTTCTTATTAGATTCCAAAATTTAATGAAATTATCTGGCTGGAAGTAATTGTTGCAGAGCATGGCTTTTATCCACTATCTCTCCACTATAAATTTGAAATGACAACAAAAACTACATTAAGACCGGAACTCTCTCCGTAACAGTGAAAGCAGAGTTCATTATTCAAGAACAAAGTAAAGCAAACCAAATACTCTAGGAGCAGGACATGCATGAGTCCTCCAGACCCAGATCCACTAGATTGATTGCATCATTTTTTCAGCTGGATGAAGCATCGATGACCCGTTAGATACACCAGTCATGAGCAAAAATAACAGAAGATCAGTGATTCAGAAGCACCCTTACCAAGCACAGTTGAGATCATCCAGATAATCCACAAGGCCATCTAGGTATCCTAACTTACAAAAGCTAAAATTCCAAGCTCAGATCTTGTAGACACTAGACAGACACCCATCACCATCTAAGTATGCTAACCTACAAAAGCTATAATTCCCAGCTCAGATCTTGTAGACACTAGACAGACACCCATCACCAAGGTTCTCCCTTCCACACGGAACCCGTCAAACTTTGCTGTCCTGTGAGCTTAAGTAAGGTTCGCTGAGATAGAATCCAGCCTGGCTCTCCTATGCAACGACATTCTCCAGAAAACATCTTCAGTCTCAACATTTTTGCTAAGTATTGGTTTATGGCCCTGCAGACCTCTCCTTTTGACTCTGACATAAATCAGGACTTGTTTATTTTCTAGGCTTCTGCTATTAGTCTCTTCTTCATTGTATCAGGTTTATCTGTTACCATAACCCGTCCTTATTTTTCTCAAGGAAAATCTGATAAGGAAATCCAAGAGATGCTTCTCAACGTCTGTGAATGGCATTCTTCGTAAACTTGTTGACATAGACTAGTGCACCTAAATCTAGGGGATTCAAACTGATTACCTGCTAACACAGAACCAGAACCAGCCAGATGCCCAACAACATTGGCTACAAACAATTGAGATAATCAACCCTTTGTTATTTTATCATTCGTCATTCTATTGAATCTGGAATCTTATTTGTAGTCTCTCCTTTTCAGCGAATGCCTTTAAGCACTCCAGCATCAATATGTACTTTTAGTCCCATTAACCTAATGTCCTTTCATCATTTGTGGACATTTATATAATTTATTTCTTTCTTCCGAAATTATTCTTAAAATGATTATTTCCATTTCTTTATGAACCTTCTGCTGTCGAGCAATTGGTGTTATTTTGAGCAAAATACTTTGTAAACGAAGTGTCTTGGTTAGTGAAAGCCCGCCAAAAGTAACTCTACACCAAGTAGATCCCTGGAAAGCGTCTATCTCTCAATGCTAGTGAAATGTCAACGCATTCACCCATTTCGAGAGCTTTCGTGGGCAGGCAGCGTCGGATGTAGAGCATCTAGCTCGGCGGCCCTCACAGTTTGTGAGAAAGAGTCAGCAGATCGCAAGAGTATTTGCTTATTCCACTGCTTGCGTAAAAGCTACAAATTTTTTAAAGTAACTGCTACTTACGAATCATACGTTTTTTAAAGTAAATTCTACTTAGTTTCGGATCTTTATGGGGTTCCACCGACCCAGAAATAGAGAATGAATAAATGGAACAGAAGCTTACTGATGGTAACATCGCCGTCGGGGCTCTGGAGCATCTTATCCATTCCCTTGGGGCCGAGTGAGGTGCGGAGGATTCTCGCAACGGCCCTGGCGGCCGCAATGTTGGCCTTCTGAGCATCTAAGCCTCTTATTCGGGTCTTCTGCTCCTGCTCCTTTATTATGATAAATGGCCTCCCGAACTCATCAAATGCCAACGCCATCCCTGCATACAGTAACAGAATGCAGCACAGAGATTAAAGCCTAAATAAACAAGCGTGGCTGCCAAAAAAACAGTGGATTTTGAACCAGAGACCAGGTGCGCACCAATCTTCTGTGTGGAAGCCTGAATGTGGGGTGAAAATGCAGTGGAGTTGAAAGATGGAACATACCTTGACGCCGTCAATGGACTGAAGATCCGATGGTGGGGTTCGATATCGCGTCTGCTACTGGTAAAACCCTAATTCGCAACTCTCTGCAGTCTCGTTTTCGCTCCCGCCCTGCGAAAAGCGAACAGAGCCTCTAGAACGTAAACGAAGTTTGGGGTGGGAGGGGTTTTGTAAAGCAAAATTAACGCTTACCTTTTTTTTCATAGATGTTAATTTCATAGTGAAAAACAATAATACAATATTTCAAAAATACAATTTTTATTTTCACTACATCAGTTGTATTTGAGAAACTAACGCTTTATAATGTTTTTGGTTATTTTAAAAATATTTATAATAATAATATAATTTTGTGTTGGTTGTTGTTTAAGTTTATTATGTTTTTTTTTTGGAATTTGAATTTGATAATTTTCAAATGGAAACAAGTGATTTTAAGTTGGTTGTATTGAAAATATTTATATGTTATTGTATATTTGGTGGGGTGTAAATAAAAGAGAATATTGGGCTTGGAGTATGCTCTAAAACTACTTTTGTTTGGTTAAGAGCTCGTCTTCCTTGCATGTAAGGAAACAGGTTAACGACCCAAGACCCAGAGGCATCTGGCAGGAGTGAAAGCCTGCCTCTTTAAGGACCACCAGCAGGTTATTCAGGTGGCATGGTTTTCCTTAAATAACAGTGATGAGTCAACCTGCATTCGCGGATAGCAGCCAGAGATGGTTGTCCTCACTGCTAGTTTGACGAATGAGTTATGATAGGTTTTCCCACCATTAAAAAAAAACAAAAATTAAATAAATAAATAAAAATAAATAAATAAACAAAAAAACAAAAAACAAAAAAAAAAAATATATATATATATATATATATATATAGTAAGTGGATTTAATAGTTAACAACAAGTGTTAATTTCTTAAAAATTATATGGCAAATTTGAAAAGGGTAGGGTATGCATCTTTTTTGGGGTGAAATGTGTTAAAATTGTTGTGTGAATGGGGTTGTAAGACCCTATGTTTTCATCATGAGAAAATGTACTCCTCTCTTAGTCACCCGCATAGTTTAGGTTGTCATCAGCAAAGTAGGTGTTTTGCCTTATGATGTGAACGTTTCATTTTAAGCAGTGTGATAATGTGGTTTCAGCGAGGCATTAAAAGATGGAATGAGTATGCACATTTGGGATGCTAGTGTTATGTTATGCTTGAGGCCTGAGTGCACGTCTAAGAAGACTCTAACAAGGGTTGAAGAGGTGGAATAGTTAGAGAGGTTGGGGGGTTGCAGTCTCACTTAGAAGTGGAGACAAGCAAGTTAAGCCCCATGAGAAGTTGTGAAGAAAATTTAAGAGATTTGATGAGTTGCGCAAGTAGAACTTGGTAGTAGTACTAAGTGAACAATCCTTGATTGAAGTTGATACCCTCTCCTTGGCACTACCACTTTGGAAGACGAAGAAGAAATGTGAAATAGATGTGCAACCCACTAAAGAAGTTAGCAAGGTTGTTGCAAAGTATATAGGTGGTTTCGTCATGTTGCGAAAGGAGGTGTTGGAACTTGGAAGGTGACCATTGGAGTAGCTTTATCATGGAGTGTCAAGGAGGTGCAAGGATCTAATAAGGAGTGAATTATAGATATCCAACAAGTAGGCCATATTGGGTAAGGATATTACTATTTTGGAACATCCAAAGTTGAAGGTGCATTTTATGGAGTATAGTCTAAGCGCTTGGGTGCATGCCACAACTTAAGGGTATCTGGGACTTTTGGTGTGTGTTAGTGGTGTTAGTGCATTGTGTTTGATCAGCATTGGCTAGAATCTGTTCCATGAAGGTAAAAATCCCACAAGTTTGAGATAACATAACCATTTGGCATTTAAGGTGCGTTATGCCCTAGTTTTGAGGAGACAATTAGAACCATCTTAGAGTGTGATGAGTTGTGCCATGGACTTAGGTCCACTTATATGGGTTGAGGTGTAAAGGTACCTTGTGAGTTGAGGAAAATGATTATAATGCTTACCTATATAATGTGTTTATGATGTAAGATTAATATTTTTTTATTGGAGAACGGAAGAGGAAGATAAGAAAAGAGAGGCATTAAGGTTTGTTGTAAATCAATCAAAAGGGGTGAAAAATTTCTCCTATTAGCGAGATTATTCAAGTTGTCTCTTCAATAGGACTAAACCATGGTTGGGACTAAGAAGTTAGCCTCAAAAGCATTGATTGGGTACTCTAGAAATCCAAGACCTAACATATCCAAGCTAGTACATTAAATAGATTCATCTTGGGCAAAGGTTGTTAAGGTTGAGGTGCAAATCTCCCCTCTTTGATGTGGGTTTTTAAACCTTCCATTTGAGAATGCTAAAAACAAGGTCGTGATCTTGAAAGGAGGTCCTTGATTTTCCCAAAACTCAATGCCAATGCTTAATCCGTGTTGTGATTCTTCTTATATGGGTTTGGCCTTGAACGATGAGATCTATCTTTGGGTCCAATTATCAGTCTATCTTTTCATTTTTGTGTTCAGAGGGCCTTAAGAGCTATAGGGGATGAGATGATTATGTTTCAATACCCCTCCCTTGAAACAATGTAAGGAGATGATGTGCCCCATTTTGTTGTCGTAATATTTCAACCACGAGCTCTTCCTATGAGGATGCCCTTGAAGGGAGGAGTATAGATTGAGTATAGGTATGCAAATGAAGCGGAAAAAATCAAAACTTCATTTTGAGTCAAAGGAAGAGTATAGATGTAGGTGTCTCTAAAGGTCTTAACAAAGATGAATGGGAATGGATTTTACCTCCTATTGCAACACCTTCTATTCCACAATTCAAGGTGCTAAAGGGCACTAACTTTAAGGGTCATAGGTGAAAGCTCACGAAGAACTTAAAATGAGAAGGCAGATGTGATTTAGCATGGGATTAATTCTTCAATGGTTGAATTTTTGGGTGAGAAACGTATTAAATGGAAAATATTGAAACCCTAACACCTATAGATTAAGTAGAGTATGAGCAAATTTTTCCTAAGCTTCAAAGAGTCTCTATATATTAAATCCATGAGATCCATGATAGTTATGTTCAAGTGTCGATCACTCGTGTTAAGATATCATCTTTAATTCAAGGCCATATACTTCTTCAACTAGTGGTGGAGATTTAAAGCAATAAGTAGGTAAGGTTGCTCATTTACAAGATTGGCATCAATCACGTCTCCTCCCTCTCTGTGCAACTCTAAGACGAGGAGTGTGCATAATGGACTTATTATTGTCAAAAATTGCAAATATTAGATTATTTTGAAGTTCAAGGTCTTGAAGTGGTTGCTTCGTTCTATAATGATTTAAATGAACTATATGTTTTTCAATTAGACCCTTGTGGTCAAGGAGCTACAAAAGAGGAAGGTTGGCTATTTTGAAGGGGTTGGCCTAGGCTCGCCTATGTACTAACTTATTTTGTCAAATGACAAATCCAACTTTGGTTATTGTTGCAAGAAACAAAATTTCTCTCTTCTCACTTGTTTATGCGTGTGTGTTATTGATCTAAAAAAACTAGATCATGTGATAAGCAACTTCTACTTGAAGGGTTTGGAGCAATTGTTCTATATTGTAAAAGCTTACCATGTTTAATCGTTGACTAACTTGCTTGCGGACAAGGTCTTTCGATGGATTGGTACTTATGGAAAGTGTTTGGAGATATACTTTTCCTTTTGTTAGTGATAGCTACTTTGGGATGCAATTTGTATTATCAATTTTACAAGCCTTTATAAGCTTGAGGCGAGGGATATCCCATTTGATGATTTCACTTTTTTTATCAAGTTCAAAAATAATGGATAATTGTGATCCCTTTTGATGTCACCCCATTCTATTACAATTCGTAGAATTTAGGAATTATGTACAACAATGTGTACATTGAATGTTAAAGCTATCTATGGTAAGGATCAATTTGAAGACATAAGTTACACAAATCATAGACTCTGTGTACCAATCACTTGCCAAAGATCAAAAGGATACATCACATCGTAGATGCATTATGTAATTGGTGTTCTTATTTCTCATGCACTATGGATGAAACTCACGCATTCTTGATAAAGCAATGGAGTTCTAGTCATGGAGAGGACTATCCTGTCGTGCACAATAGATGAGGTTAGAAATGTTTTGTGATGATCAACATTTTGACCTTCCATTACAAAATTTGTATGCCTTGTAAGGCAAAATTTAGTAATCAAATTCTACTTGGCATAGATTTATAGTTGACATTTTAGTGCCAAGCGACATTATCTTCCAATCTATAACAGTATCTATTGACTGATCTTTGGACTCGTTTAATTATGCCACAAATTATTTAAATGCAGTGAATGAACAACAATTATGTACACTATGGTATGGATTTAGGTAATAATACAATCTAATTTTATTAACTTGGGTCGAGGAAGGGGAGGGCCATAAATCAATTGATCCTCCATTGAGTATAAATGGAATCATCTTTAAAAATGTTCCTTCTATCTTTCTACAATATCCCCACTTCACTTTAGTGTTCCCTTTTACTTATTTTGGGGGTACGCTAATTATTCAAAATTATAATCCACCATTAGATGTGTATGTTCCCAACATTTGCACCTATGTGCACTTGTTAGATGTCTTTTATCATTATTGAGTTACTTCAAATTTCCACTCATGGAATTAATTTCAATGATTTCGTGATAAAAACTATTTATTTCCATGTATGTGCTCCCTTTTTCATTCAAAGATATAAATTATTTATTTCCATGTATATGCACCCTTTTTCATTCAAAGATATCGCATTAACAATTTCACACAAAGTTGAAAAAGGTTTATGTTTTACAAACACCATAACTTTTCACAAAGAGTTTTGTAACACCCCTGTGTTAATCCTCGATTTACATTGTAATTAATTAGGTTAATGGATTGTGTGGGCATGTACATGTAAAGGGGTTAAAATATCTAGAACAATTGTAATTGTATTTTTAATGTAAAATGCCAAGCAATTGATGAAGAGGTGGAGCCTTGATATGGACCATGAGATGCCATGAGAGGGGGAAGCCAACAAGGAAAATATGGTATCAAATCTAGCCATGGAAATAATATTGGCTAATAAATTAATTGGATAGGAAAAATATTTAGAAAATCCAAGATTTCCGAATTCCCAATAAACAGTTAATGGGAAGGATTTGGAATGAACTACCAACTTCCATAACTATGGAAGTAGTTGGTTTTTACCCAACTGTCTCATAAGTTATGGGTTGAATACCCATCCAGAGACTTATGGGAATTTGACTATAATATTTTGATCTGATGACCCTTACCCAAAATTAAAGGAGAGAAGAAACCCACGAGAATGGGAAGATAAAAAAAGAGATCACAAAGTTTGAGTATCCATGAATAGGACAGCAGAGGTGACCCTTGGGTGGAAGGAAACTAAGAAAATGTTATCATGTGTAGAAAAGAGAGGTGCTCTCACATGCACAGGGACATAGGTGTTCTTGCATGTAGAGAGAGAAGAGAATGAGGGCTCTTGTGTGCAATGAATGGGGTTGCACAGAAAATGGGTCTAAGGACCAAATATGGTTAGAAACAAGTAGCAAACGTGATGTTGTGGCTATGGAAACATAATGAGGGATCAATGGATCCCAAATTGACCGAGAGAATTGAGTGTAAGTGTCCCAACCCTAACACTATCATGTGAGCTACGTTCTAGGTGTTTATTAAGCAGGACATTGAGCATTGAGAAAGGGGAGGTCACCGAGAGACTAATGGGCAGTGTAGGGGCTTGCTTGTGTTATACAAGATAGTTGAGAAACCACCTATAGTATGTGAAACCTATTAGCTCAACGAGGTTTGAAAGTAAGCTTGTTGAGTTTTGTTGGTTTTGTACTCGTGAAAAAAAAGTGGCCTTCATAACTCCACCTTTAATGATTGAGTGAGAGATTCCCCCTCATTACTTCATGGTTGCCTTGGGGTGGATAGTTGCAAAGGACATATAAAATACGTGAGCCTATGGTTGGGTGGAAAGTAGCTCACCATCCATCAATTACAGGCAACAATTGGTGTTTGATCATAAAAATGCCTCTATGTTACTTTGTAAATTGTATTGCGTATAATGAAAAATGATGTTCATGCTCATGCACTTGTAATATTTGCCTACTAAGTTCACACCTTGGCTATGCGATGCATGTTCATGGTGATGTGGTTGTGAGGATTATGTTCATTCCATGAACATATATATATATATATATATATATATATATATATATATATATATATATATATATATATATATATATATATATATATATATATATGGGCAAGGATGGAATGACTTGCACGAGCATGACACTCATAGACTATTGGTCCTAGTCATCTTTAATGTTTATGGTTATAATAGGTTTGTTCACAATAAATATGTTATAGCTAAGAAGACAAGACATGTTAACCCCTCAATCTCTTAAGAAGCCATGATGACTGATTAGTTGTGGAGAAATCTTGGTGAGACTCAGTAATGGGAGTTAGATTTGCCCTAGATAGGAGAGAAAAGCCTTGTATCAACTGCTTATGAGCACGGTGTTCCATATATGATGTGGATCTAAACGAAAGAGTAAAAGCCTTGATTTTAGAGTGAAGACTTAGAGGAAAGAGTCTTCACATAACATCTAATTTAAAGTATTAAAGAGTTCACTGTGGACTTGGGAATTGGTGAGAATCTATGGAAATTATTGATTAGGCCTTGATGTACTTTAGAATGAATCTTAATGCTAAGGATCCATGTGGGTACAACTATGTTGTTGAGCGGATGATATGTATCCATGTCATGGGATAAGAAGACTTGAAAGTCTTCTTGTATCTATGCCTGCAAGAAATCATGAGAGTGTTGATCACTTGGGGATTAGGCCTATTTGATGGCCCCTATAATCGATAGTATACTGAGCTTGAAGTCCTATGTTTATCTGGTTGAAATGAATGAGAGGTTTCACTCATATGGGAAAAAGTAAATAAGTTGCTAAATACCCCATGTTGACTCATTGGAGAAAAACCTAGTTAATGGTATCGATGAAAGAGTTGTAGATTCTTTTATAGGTTGGAGAAAAACTCAATTACCTTAAAGGGATCTATGAAAATATATTTCCCTTCCTAAATTGGATCGGTCACTTTTCCAAAATAGGGAGGCTTACAAAATCTCCAATTTTTGTGCCTATAAGTTATCCGCAACCCCTGGTCATATGGGCTAGTTGTGGCCACAATCAAGGCCTAACACAAAAGAGACGGGCTAAAGGGGTGAAAGTATAGTGGAGGATGAATGTTATGGATACTTGGATTTCCAGACATATAGTATTATTTTGTAGTGTGAAATTTCAATGGAAGACAGATGCTCTAGATATCTAGAACCTTTTCTAGTGTGCATAAGTCAAATGGAGGTCAAATATTCAAATATTTGAGCATCTGAAACTTTATTTAAATGTTGACCTTTAAAACATCTAAATGTTAATGCTTGGATGGGTGGAACCTCACAATATTATAAATCAATGCATGGGAATCCCAACAAGAGGGTTATGTAGCCTATGTGAGATCTTGAACTTTTCAAGATAAAATCATTACATCGAAAATTATAAATCCATGCTGGGATGCCAATGAGGTAGAGCACTTATGGTCACATGAACCCACGTGGGGAAAACCCAAAGTTAAGCAAGTAGAGGTTTGATGTGGAACTACTGATAAGTCACTATTGACGTGTCATGGCTGACATGGCATAATGAACTTATGTGGTAGCCAAGGTGCCATCTATCATGGAAGGTGATGTGGAGATTGAAACTCTAGAATCAATAATTTTGAGAAAAAATTATTTTGTCAAATTTTCAATTAGTTTGAATATCTAAGGATCCATATATTTAGAAGTGTGTAACATACCTATCCCCTCACATCTACCCACTTTCACTAGCTTACCCGAGGTAAACATGAGATGAGGGGTTGTTATGACAAGACTCAACCTCCTAGGTGAACTTAAGGAAATGGAGTCGACAAAATAGACCTTACTGACTTCCCTCAGGTGCCTCAGGACCCTCCAGGAGTAACCCAACCCCTCCAGGTGTCCATCCCCTGAGCCAACTCAACTTTTCCCTTAGTTAGAACCCTAAACACTCCCTTGCCAAGCCCTCCATGTGACTAGAAATCCCTTGTCGCTCCCATAGGCCTGCATTAGTGCGACTGTGGCCTTTTCTGCTCAATGTTGTGCCAACCACTACGACATTTAAGGCTAATTTTCAGGGTTGGGACTAAGCCTCTATCCAAGTATCCATATAACATCAAGAACTCAAAAAATACCTGAATACAATTATTATAAACCCAAAACTGAAACCGGGACTAGACCTGACCACCCCCAACCGGGACTTGCATTTCGTCAAACACTTGGTAGATAGGCAACATACAGGTCATGAATGCAATTCTGAGCATAAGGGATTGAAAAATCATATGAGACTTAACATGAAGGATCACCACCTTCTCCCATTGTCTTCTTAAACATCAATTAGGCCTTGCATCTATTGTTCTTTCAGTTACAAGTAAAAACATGAAAAGAGCCATGAATAAAACCAGTCATATATACATGCTTATAACCAACATATAAACATATAAATAACCATAATATAACAACCATTAAAGCCGCATAATAACAAGTACATTTACCAATCAAAATCAAGATAAATTAGCTTTCATTAAACATAAGCAAGAGTCAACCAGGTTCAGGACTTCCATGTACCACCCGACCATAGACATGGCTAAACCAAATATTTCTTTTAACCAGTCACCCCCGTGCCATATTCCAAGCATGAATGTGGGATCTCATGGGATAAGCCAATCCAAAACAACCAAGGGAATCCAAATATTAAACCACGTCCACCCTCACCATATCGTGATCTCACCTAAACCGGACCCGATATCACAAAACCAAACCGAGCTTGGAATGCCTCTGAATTCCTTCACCATCCTTGAGGAATTTTCTTATCTCCACCCTCATCCTTTGCCGTGTATCTCGCTATTACCGATCAAGGGATTCCTAGGCCTTTAGGAATTTTCCTAAGACCACCTCCACCCTGGATTCTGAAACCTTCCAGCAATTCCAAAGCTCAAAATTGAAAACAATCCCATCACACCATGGTTATCAGGAATTGGCAAGGCAAGGCTGAAAACAACTGTCAAAACTTGGAAACACCATGCCACCAAGAGAAAATATAACCAAATACGAACATGCACACACCATGCATGTCAAAACCAGACAGGAAATCACACATGCAATCTGTTACCTGCAAGTATTCCTGCTAAAACTTACTTTTTCCAACCTTTCCTTGTCCTTCCTTTGGTTTTCTTGATCCAATTCTCAAGTGCTCCAAGAAAACTCTAAGTTTCCAAGAGTGCGAGAGAGAAAGAATAGAGAGAGAGCTCTAAAATTGAACTGACAAAAGGTACCAACTGATCCTCAAAAGCCTTTTTATCAATTAGGCCTCTATTTTCTTCATTTTCCATTATTTTCCTTCATTTTACTCCTCACATAGAACCTGCGACCTTTCACCTTCCTTTTCTCCTAATTTCCTTTATTTTCATAAATAAATGTGCCAAAAATATTTTTTTTTGCCTTTTCCAATTTCCCCTTAGCCATAAAAATCTAAAGTGATTCCCACTAGGATATTCAGCTCAAAATTCAGCTTGGAATAAGTGTCCCTTAACCGTGGTCTTATTTATGCCTTTATTAACTTTTACTACATGAACTTTTTAGCTAGGGTCTATTACATAACCCTCCCCCCTGGGGAACATCGTCCTTGATGTTAAACCACACGTATACCTCAAAAAAACCGTTGAAAAGAAAACATACTGGCCATGGAGCTTTATAACTTAGCTCAATGCAGTATTTACAATGAAAAACCTACTCAAAAGCAAAACCATCGCGATAACATGACAATATAACAATCATATTGCTTATTGGAGCTTTATAACTTAGCTCATGGATGTATTTACAATAGAAACCATACATAAATATGTAGAAATACCAAAACTGCTTTGTCTCAACCGACAAACAAAGAATGATACATAGCCTACATCTAATCTTCCATCTCCCATGTAGCTTCTTTGGGCCCAAAGTGCTTCCACAACACTTTAACTTGCTTGATGGAATTGTTCTGGAGCATGATTTGTTTCTGCTGCAATATGCACTGAGGTTCCGACTATAATTATCCTTCTTGCTCCACGTACAATACAAACCAATCAATAACACGATCAACATCCTTTATATAGCTTTAAAACAATGAAACATGGAAAGCATCACGAACTTTCACTGTTGGAGGCAGTGCAATTTGATAGGCCACTGGTCCAATCCTCTCAAGGATCTCAAAAGGCCTGCAATACCATGGTGCCAACTTGGAACATGATCCAATCCTCAAGGATCTCTTCTTGGGCTTGATGTGCAAATACACATGCTCCCTAACCTGAAACTCCTTAAATGCCTTGTGTTGGTATGCATAACTCTTTTGCATGTATTGTGTTGCCTTTAGATTCTTCCTTATAACATGCATTTCTTATTCCATGTCTGCCAACATGTTCGGTCCAATAAGTACCTTGTTCATTGGATCACTCCAGTTGATGGGAGTATTACAACTCTGCCCATATAGTGCCTCGAAACCACTCATCCTCAGCGACTCCTGATAACCATTGTTGTATGCAAACTCAACCAATGGAAGGTACTCCTCCCATCTCCTTTGTTGATGCATCACATACATCCTCAACATGTCCTCAATGATCCTATTGACCCTTTATGTTTGTCCATCTGTCTGTGGATGATAGTTTGTACTGAAGGCCAACTTTGTCCCCAAAACTTGGAAGTGAACTTCACATCCCTATTTGACACAATATTCTTTGTAACACAATGTAATCTCACAATCTCCCTTGTGAAGACTTGTGCTACCTCACTAGCTGAATTTGTAGTTTTCTCTAGAATGAAGTGAGCCACCTTGCTCAATCTGTCCACCATAACCATGATAGAATCATGCTGCCTTGATGTCCTCGGAAGAGATGTAATAAATCTATGGAAATGACCTCCCATTTTCATTCTGGAATCATAATAGGATGTAGTAGACCACCTGGATGCTTACATGTTTCCTTCACATGTTGATAATCTAAACATCTAGCCATAAACTCTACCACTCCTTTCCTCGGATTCGGCCAATAGTAGAACTACTTCACTGTCGTTAATGTCTTCTGATATCCTAGGTGACCCGAGTATGGCTTGACATGAAACTCACTCAAGATAAGCTTCTCGAGCTCGCCATCATTGGACACATAGATCATGTCCCTAAATACTATCAAACCATCTTTCGTGAGACGATAGTCTACATCCTGATCACCTATACCTGCACATATACTCTGTTATAACCTATGCCTAAGCTCCATATACCTGTTGTCTTACCTATAAGATCTGATCATGTAAGTATGTCCCATACGAACTCATAGCTACTATATGATTCACCTGTACTTTCTTGTTGAGAGCATCTGCAACCCTGTTCTCCTTTCCCTTAATGTATCTGATCTCGAAGTCTAACTCACTAAGGGTGGCCAACCATTTAGCTTGCTTGACATTCAGATTTGGTTGGTCAAATAGATACCTCAAACCAGTGTGATCACTCGTCAGTACAAATATCCTGCCAAGAAGATAATGCCTCCACATCTTCAATTCATGAATAATAGCTACCAAATCAAGATCATGACTCATGTAGTTATGCTCGTGCTCATTTAATTTCCTAGAATCATAGCATACCACATGTCCCTGTTGCATAAGAACTCCACCAAGTCCTATTTTATAAGCATTTGTACACACTACGAACTCTTTATCTAGATTGCAATCTTAAGAACTGGAGCATTGGTCAACAACTGCTTTAGCTGCTAAAAAATAGCGACACATTCTTCTGTCCACTCAAACTTCATACCTTTTCTCTGCAAAGTTGTAATAGGATATTCAATGCGTGAGAATTTCATTATGAACCTCCTGTAATAACCTGCTAATCCCATAAATGATATGACTTCCTCCACATTCTTAGGAGCTACCCACTCCATGATGGCCTTTATCTTTTCCGGATCCACTATTATGCCTTCCTTGGAAACAACATGTCCCAAGAAGTGTACCTCTGTCTAAAAGAAACTGCACTTGCTAAGCTTAGCATGTAACTTATGATCTCTTAGCAATCTCAACACTACTGCTAAATGCTCAGCATTCTCTTCCTCGTTCTTAGAATATACCAAGATGTCATCATTGAATACAATAACAAACTTGTCGAGACAAGGACACAATGCACTATTTATCAAACACATAAATGTAGCTGGGGCATTAGTCAAACCGAATGGAACTACAACAAACTCATAATTTCCATACCTGGTCCTGAAGGCAGTCTTGTAGATGTCCTCTTCTTTGATGCGCACCTGATGGTATCCTGATCTCAAATCAATATTTGAGAACATTGCTGCTCTATTCAACTGATCAAACAAATCATCAATCCTTGATAATGGGTACATGTTCTCGATTGTCACCTTGTTCAACTGCCTGTAATCAATGCATAACCTATTGAAGAATGCAACCAGGTTCGATCTTCATTATTAATATATTTTTCAAAAAGAATTTATTATTATTAAATGACTTATTAAAGCATGGGTTTCATGATTGGGTCATATTATTTAGATCAAGGTCCCCATTGTGGACTTCTAGGTTAGTCATTACATATTTATATTGATCCATTATGGGATTTTAAATAATGTAATTAGGATTGAGTCAAAGTCAATTTATTGTTTGCACTCCTCCATCAAGTCATCCTCAACAAATTTATCCACTTGGCCTCTTCTTCAAGTCTTCATCTAATTCTACAATTCGACTTCTCTCCATAAATTCATGTCGGCCTAACACAACACTTCATGATGATCATGTCGACTTATTATTGTTGGGAAACAACTATATATACAAGGCTAGGATTTCGCATTATCTCACCTCGGATATTTTCAGGCTAACTACATAAAAAGTTCTCGAGTAATTATAGTTCGGATGGATCACGGTAACATCCTCAACATATATATTTGTGGATTACAATGAAGAGAATAGATATAATTTCAGTGATGTATCTTAGTTGGGTTTAGTACTATTGCAGGAAAGAAGGTTCGATCAACAATGAAAGATATCAGCGCTACCACAGTGTTATTCCATCACAGTCACGCAATTTCGATGCTACATTTTGACGCTATCATTATGGTTCAGCGCAATCACATTTCTCAGTTTGGTGTTATCAAATGTTCTATGCCATCACAGTAAAATTTTCGGTGTTGCCGTAGAGATGAGATCTCGGTGTCATAAGGTCTCGGTGATGTTACAACGAGGAGACCTCGGTGAAATGATAATGGTGAGATTTCGATGGTGATGACACCTCGATGCTAACAAGGATGACTTGATGGAGGTAGTCTATATTCTAGGGTCTTGATCGTCTTATCTTGAATATAATGAAGGATGAAATTTGATCGAGTTTTCCCCAAAGGGTGGAGTTTTTCCCTGACAACGTGCCTACATCTTGTTTCCTCTTCTATTTGTTGTTTGGAATTAATCTTGTTGATAAGAAAAGATAAATCGAAAGAACACATAATAATAACAAGAAACATCACAAGATAATGTCATAATACGAGAAATTGTTTAACTGCCACCTCCTTTAATATCTCAACATGGTTTCGGAGCTAAGGTCACTATCAAAGGCAGTGAAAGGTTCTTGAAGAACATAGATGGACACTTTTGGGCTAATGGATCGAAGACTACAGTGAACTAGCTCAGTCCTAAAGGCACCTTGAAGAAGCATGAGGACCTCGCACAAACAACAGTCAAGCAATTCAGATTAAGTTAGGATAATTTCAGGGGATAGTTTCAGTTCTATAATATTATTGTTTTAATGGTATTGTAGTATATAACATCATGTCACAGTTTAGGTACAACATTATATCATATTTCAAGAATACCAATCTCAGAAATAAGGTCTCGGTAATAAGACATGGAGAAGGTCTCGATACTACCACATGAGTTCACGATAATCGCAGAAGTAAACTCATTTCGGAAAGGACAATGATATGGGTTAGGTGTCATCACAAGAAGATTCGGTTATTACATAAATGAACTCACATTATGATGACCATATACCTTTGATGATATACCACAGTGTAAAGGATTTGGTATTACAGTCAAGGGACTCGGTGTCATGCTACTATTGTCACAATGTCAACACCTAAACACAATCTCGGTGCTTCCATAATGCAATGGTCTCAGTTCGGCATTCTTACAATGAGGAATTTGATAGTATCACAGTGAAGTAGTTCGGTGTTTTTGCAAAGAAGAAGTTCAGCTCAGTGACATTGCAATGCTATCAAGCATACTCCTAAATTATGTCATCACTAAAGGAATATAAAGTCTGTCCTATGGAAAAATGAAATTCACAGTCCAAGGAACCAACTAGAAGAAATGACTCCTTAAATATATGAAGTACAAGGAATCAAGTAAGTATTACAAGTACAACAAGTTATCAAATCAAAGGTATGTAACTACAAGGTACGCATGTTCATGAATTTATAGGTTTGCATTATATCTAATAATTATTGCTTATAGCTAGTCTAATTTGTGATATTTAGATAACATACATGTTAGAACCTTAATCTTTGTCCTCAAAGATTTACAAATTATTCCAGATATAAAATAAATGTCATGTTGTCAATTAATTGATCCTCGAACTCCATCCCCCATGGTTGCATAAAAGATCTAACTTGAGAAATTAAATTATACCCTTGGTATCACGGTTTTGCTTGAAAGTATGTATTGCAGGTATAGAAGACCATGACTTACACTTGTAGGAAGTGATTTTCTAAATGATCAAGGAGTGTGAAGGAAGGCATCACAAGAAGGTTTTTCGAGAAACAAAGGTATGTCGTAAATTATAAAGATTTGTTATTTCTCTTTGGTAAATCCATTCTACACTACTAACATTTGTTGTGACTAGCTCTCTTGAATCTTAAGATTCTTGTTTGGGGTGATTCGTCACCTGATGAATCTACCCACTTTATATCTTTGATTGTTTGCATAAGATAACCTTAAAAAGTTCTCTGGAAAATCCTATCCTAAGAGTATGTTATTAATGTATGAAACCCTGGACCTACTTAGGGCTATTAATGAAGAAATTGCTTTTTTGGTAATGTCGTGTTTGGGGTTTTGATATGATTGATATGATCATGGAAGCTCTAACTTATTAGGGTTGAAATGATGTTGTTTGAAAATCCTGGACCTTTGAAGTTTTGATATAATAAGGGTTTTCTTTGATATGAATTGAAACCCTAGGTTTTGGTTAGATCTACAAGCAAAATCCTTTTTATGTCAAGTCATAGGAATGAAACCCTAGGTATATGTTCATTTGATTGAATCCTGGTACATGTCTAATTTATTAATATTGTCTGACATATGATATGCTTATGCATGATGGTAATCTCCTAGATATGTGTGTTGACCAAATTTCCAATGGTCATAAGTCCTAGGGTTTGGAAACAAGCCCTAGTCAAAATTTGAAGTTCTAGAAAGATAATTGAAAAGTCTAGGGTTTTATATCTAAACCTTAGTAATGGTTAAAATTCTCTAATATGTGTATTCATTTGAATCTATATATTTTTTGCTGAGAATTTATAGATATAAAAATATAAGGTTTACATCGAACCCTAGTGGAAGTTGTTCATGTTCTGATTGTTTTGATTGAGTAAAATCTAGGGTTTACATAAAACCCTAGTGGAGAGTCTATCATATGGCTTCTGAAAAGTTATTAGATACCTTTATTTTTCTTTCGACTTCTTTATAGGGATCGCTATATGACATAAATAATATTATTTCGTCTTGATTAAACTGCCAATGTGATTTAGGGTTTGTAACAAACCTGGGTTAGAAGTTGAAGTATTGAAGTATAGTCTCTGGATGATTATGTTTAATGCCTTTGCTATTATAATATTTTTTTATAACTAACTTCATGCCTATATAGATTTGGTTGTACTTGTTGTCTAAGATATGCAGGTACATCACATACAAGTTGGTGAAGATGAGAAGTTGATATGATAAGCATGATGAGAATGGTGGAAGCCATGAAAGACTCTCCAACACCAAAGGAGAAGTTAATCTTTCTACATTAAGAGGGAGCCTGGATAGAAGATATCTCCCTGGTTAAGAGGGAGGGCATAACATAGATTTTGATTGAAGAATACAATTTGTAAGATAAGTTGCTACATGTGAAGTAGGAGGAGGAAGCTTCTCTCAAAGATTCAGTTAATAGCCCGACTGAGATTAGTTGAAGAGAAACATCTAAACCTCAAAGGTTTGCTTTGATTATATATTTGAAAGTGTATTTTTTATTGGGGTTGTGCATGCGAATCTCTCAAACATTTGACAACATGCTAGTTGTCAATCATTTTGATCTGGAGAGATTTGTTGTTGAGGCTTTATGAGTGAAGCATTGCCTAGAAATACATCGGTTCAACACTTTGTTTTGATGTCTAGTAGGGAGGGTGGCATCGGGTGGATGTGCACCTAGTTCCCTAGGTTGATGGTTAGTAAGTAAGCTTGATGGTACCTATAGAGGCTGAAATATTTAGTCCATCTTAGTCCCACTTGGGTATATTTCCTTGGTTAAGAATATAGTCAATGGCATTGCGGTGCCTAAACTGTTGAGAGACCAAATGGATAAATTGTTGTGGTCAGGAATCTAGTCCATGGAATTACGGTGCCTAAAATTCTTCATAGATAAAGTGAGATTTTCCATGTACCTCTTTAATTACATATGAATACCCCTATAGTTAAGAGGGAGTGTTGAAGAATGTAATTAGGTTCGGCCTTCATTATTGATATATTTGTCAAAAAAAAATATTATTATTAAATGACTTATTTAAGCATGGGTTTCATGCTTGGGTCATATTATTTAGATCGAGGTCCCCATTGTGGACTTATAGGTTAGTCATTACAGATTTAAATTGATCCATTATGGGATTTAAATCATGTAATTAGGATTGAGTCAAAGTCAATTTATTGTTTGGACTCCTCCATTAAGTCATCCTCAACAAAGTTATCCACTCGACCTCTTCTTCAAATCTTCATCTAAGTCTACAAGTCTGCTTCTCTCCATAAATGCATGTCAACCTGTTGTGCTGTACAACAACCCCCCATTTATTTTTATAAATAGGGACCCTTTAGAAATAAGTAAGAAATTCTGTTTTAAATTCTTACAATAAAAAACTTAGAAAATAAATTTTTCTGCTTTTTTGTTTGTTTGAAAAGCGCATCGCTTATCACATATTTTATTTTCAAAAAAGAATCATAAAACATAAAATCGATGAATTGCGAAATGCACTCTTAAAATAGCCTTCCAAAGAAATAAAACGTTTTGTTCGCATCGCACTTTATTTAGTAAAGACTTACGAAACAAATAATATAAGTTGCGACAACCGCAGACCTGACAAGCAAATAAACGAAAAAGTATAAATCCTTTTCTCTATCGCGTCCACTTTAAGTTTTCGCAAATCGCATCGCGCACAAATTATAATATAGACTTTAAATGTATCTTATAAATGTTGCGATTTGCGCAGATCGCAGTTCGCAACTTTTATGAGACAATCACAAAATATTATGATGAATCATTGCGATTTGCGCATTTAATAAAGCTCAGCGTGTGAAAGCAACGTATGTCATATCAGATTTGATTTAAGATCTTAACAACTTAAAAACTAGTAATGGATAGTGCATGCGAAGCCATGTGAAACATTAAATAAGGAATTATGAAGAGATGATTGATAGATTGACAACTTTTCGCGTGAGTTTGAAATAAATCACTGATATATCTTCATGATACTCCTTATATGATAATTTCACTTTGCTATCGGGAAATCAATTATCGAGTTGAAGAAATAAAAAATGAGTAAAAAGGGTAAAGAGGTGTCTCAAGTACCATCCGCCGAAGACACAAATATGTCTTCATTGTTCTCAGACACTGTCTGCAACAAAGACTATGGTAGTTCATCATGGGAAGCAATGTACAAACTTTTTGAAGATGAAGAACCAAGAGTGATAAATAACATTTCAGCAACATCCACTGTTTCTACTTCGGATGCAACTCTTTTCGACGTTGCATGTTCGCATATTCATAGAATAGCTGCAAGACCGAAGATTCAACCTTATACAGACATGATTAGGTGGGCAGTCGAAAATTTAAATATTGAAGATAGAGTTTTCAAGAATTCCAGAGGAGAGATTACGGGTTCTTTCAAAGCGGAAGACTTAGCAGCCATGTACCATTTGCCAACTCCGCAGCAGAAATATGATAATAGATATGTGCAAATGTTCAGAGCAAAACATCTAGATCTTATCAAATTTATCCACGAATGGAAAGACAATGAAGGAAAATTGAAGCAGGATAATTCAGGTACGTACCCAATTACACAAATTCCTAATCCTTATTGTTATGCCGCTGGTATGTTATGTAGAATATTTTCCAAACCTGATAGTACTAGGTTCTCAAGAGATTGGGTTCCCCTAATTGATGCAATCGTCAATTCGTCTATCTTAAATTGGGCAGGCCTTTTATCCAATTACCTATCCAAACATATCACTAAGTATAGAAATAAAAGGAGTGCTTCATCCCAAGAAACTTTTCCCTTTTACATGTCTGCCTATGTCATGGATTCCATCTGTTTCATTTCTACATTTCCAATCATGGGTTGGAAATGGACCATTAAAAACCCTATCCCAATTCTCATTTATCATGAAGAACTCTGGGACTCTAAATTCCACTTACATTTTTATAAAATTTGATATGGAGTTATGTTACCCATGTATCAGATGATTTTCAATGAAAAGGCTCCTAGAGTTTCCAAAGAAGCCAATGAAGATATTCTTCTTATAGCCAGATGGTTCGCTGAAGAAAAGTTCACATATATCCGAGTATTTGGAAGTTCTTCTTTTCCACATGTTTTACCCTACTATGTTCTAGATAGATTGCTTGCAAAAGAAATAGCTTATCAACTCATCAATGGTGTCACAAAGCAACTAAAAGATGATAAAAAGGCTATTTGGCCTTCTTTCCCTCTACAGTGCAACACCTTTGCTCTGGCTAGTATCGACCATTTATACAAAGAGGTTCCTAACATACAGTTTTTGAAGTTGGCATTCATGCCAGGAAGATTATATGACCCCGACGATGTAATTAAAAATTACATGGCAAAACTCAAAACAAAGCCTTTCATAAAAGAAGAAGACAAATTTGATGACTTCTTCCAAGGCGTAAATTTTTATTTTTTTTTATTTTTTATTTTTTTTTATTATTATTTTTTTTTTGTCAAAAGGGTTTCCAGTCACAAAAACACTGAAACTTTTCAAGTATATAGAAATAAAAGATTGAAAAATATCCCTTTGAATTTGCTAGTTATTGAAGATGAAAAACACACTCCAAGTGTTAGTCTCGATGAAGAAATGAAAGATGGCTCTGAAAATGAATCTAGTCAATCACAACAGCAGTCTGATAAGTCAGATCAATCTGAGGATGAATCTGAATCTACAAAAGCAAATTTAGAAATCGACCAAATTCTTCAAGAAATAGAGTTGCAAGAGAAAGCAAAGAACAATGGCACTAAATCAAATTCAGAAGCAGTTCAAAAGGATCAGAGCACGATAGATCAGTCTAAATCATCTCAAGGAAAATACTTGGTAAATGAATGGGAACAATTTTCCCAAGCAATAAATACTCCTAAGGAAAAATTCAACACTGATCAAACATCAAGTTTTCAAATGCCAGAGCTTTCTCAGAAGATGGTTGAAACCGTAAATCCTCTACAGAGAATCCCAGCAATACATGACAAAGAAATCATACCGGCTTACTCTACAGATCAAATCATCCTACAGATTGAAGACATTCCATCATTGGATATTTTCTACAGTCCTAGCTACAAGGCTGTAGTAAAAAGGAATAAAAGAAAAAGGATTGATGAGACAACCCCGAAACCAACAGATGAATCGATTTATGTACTTTGGAAAGCCTCCTCAGATGATCCCACTGATCATCTAACTAAGTTGTCACAATATGTAGGAGCATATGCCACAGCCACTGTTGATAAGGCAACTAAAGTTAGAATATTGTTGAAACAGAAGGAAACCAGAATACAAGAATTGGATCAGTTGTTAAAGGAAGAAAAAGCCAAGTCCATTGAACAGATCAATGAAAGTTCAGCACAGTTTTATAAAGATATTGAAATTCTCAAGTTGAGACATCAAACAGAGCTTAATGAGAAGCAAGTACATCTAGAAAGAACAATGGCAGAGTTACAGAATCGATCACAATTAGAACAATTCATCAGAGAAGGACTTGATATAAATACTATGATAAAGAAAGAGCAAAAAATATTTTTTCATCAAGTTCCTATGATTGATTCTTATTTTGATTATAATAAGATAATGATTCAGCAAATAGCACTTCAAAAACTAGAATGTGAGAGATTCGAAAAGAAAATTGAGGAACAGATTCAGTGGCAAAATTCTGATGCAGGAAGACAAGCTAATCTACCACAAATAGATAAGCTTCACAAAGAATTGTTATTTACAAAATGGAAAGCACAGATCATCCGAGCAGAAAAAGTAGCGACCAAGACAAGCAACAAATCAAATGAGGTTATTCAGCTCTTATGTGACCAATTGTTTAGAACAATACTTCTTAAAGAAAACATGTCTGATGTGTTTTCATAAACAAAAGAAGTAGAATTAAAATTGACACAGAGAGTAGAACAACAGGAAGAAATAATCAAGAAAGTTAATAAATTTGATCAAGAAAATTACTGGAATTTTCTGATCAAACCTTACCATCAGCAGCAAACTCTTCTATTCCTTACGAAGCCAGCAAAGGTCTTAGTCGATAATCTCAAATGCTATCTTCAAGGGGAAAATTCGATCACGGATATCACAACCAAATCAGCTTAAGGCAATGCTAGATATCTGCCAACTTCGTGATCACATTCAGAAAGAAATGCAGAATCCATCAAGTCAGGATTGTTAGTTCTAAATTCCTAGATTTTTGTTTAAGTTAAGTTTTTAGAGAAAGGTTGTTTGAAACCTCCTCTACATTTTTGTAAATCATTTAATTTAGTTTGTAGTTAATTTTAGTATTTAAACCCTTCTCATGCATTTAGAGAAGGGTCCAAGATTTTGTTAAGAACATTTGCAAAGAATGCTTATTTCTAAGTAAAGTTTGTGGATGCCTTGATGAAGTAATGGAACACGGCCTTTTTCAGTTATAAATATCATTTTGTTGAATCATTGTTGGTGCACTTCTGTATTCTTTGAACGACTCTTTGATTGAAGAATTGGATATGGCCTATTATCACTGATCCGATAAACATAAGTAATACACATTTGGTACTATTATCATGTATGTTATTTTTGTTTCTGAATGTTAGTGATGAACTCAGCTTTCATGAATCATATACAGAATTAAATTTTTTTATCTGAAATATCAGTTGCACTATTGTACGATATAAAGATAGAAATTAGTTATTTTATACATGGTCATCAGATAAATGCGATATATTTTCCATTTTCTTTTGATTAACTTTTTTTCAAGAGAATCATCTTACACAGTAATAATTCTATTAAATCTGTGATGATTTTCATCATCACAGATTGAACAGATATCTTTTTAGATCACATTTAAATATTATCCCCGGGTTAGATTAAATTTAATTCAAAGCTTTGCACTTAGAAATAATTTTGTCTTAGTTTATAGTAATTCATCATTCTAAAATGTTTTGATATAAATCCAACAAATTATCATAAAAACCAAATCTGGGAAACTGGTCCCATCATACCCAGTCGGAGCCACTACCCCAGACGGAAAAGGAACTGCTTTAAGGTTTGGACCGAGTGGTTATCCCCCTTGTTGTTGCCATGGATTTCTGAGGCCTCAACACAACCTAACAAAACACTCCATGATGATCATGTCAACTTATTATTGATGGGAAACACCTATATATACAAGGCTAGGATTTCACATTATCTCACCTCAGATATTTTCGGGCTAACTGCAGAATAAGTTTTTGGGTAATTACAGTTCAGATGGATCATAGCAACATCCTCGACATATCTATTGTGGATTACAGTGAAGAGAATAAACAAAATTTCAGTGATGTATCTTAGTTGGGTTCAGTACTATTGCAGGAAAGAAGGTTCGATCAACAGTGAAAGAAATTAGTGCTACCACAATGTTATTTCATCACAATCACGCAATTTCGATGCTACATTTCAATGCTCTTTCATTATGGTTAAGTGCAACCACATTTTGGTATCATCATAGCAAGGAGATTAAAGTTATAAAGATGAGATATCAGTGTCTTAAGGTCTCGATGATGTTACAATGAGGAGACCTCAGTGAAATGACAATGATAAGATCTCGGCAGTGATGACACCTAAATGCTAACAAGGATGACTTGATGGAGGTACTATGTAGTCTAGGGTCTTGGTTATCTTATCTTGAATCTACTGAAGGAAGAAATTTGACCAAGTTTTCCCCAAAGAGTGGGGTTTTTCCCTGGCAGCGTTTCTACATCTTTTGTCCTCTTCTATTTGTTGTTTGGCATTAATCTTGATGATAAGAAAATATAAATCGAAAGAATGTATAATAATAACAAGAAACATCACAAGATAATGTCATAATACGAGATTTTTTTTAACTTCCACCTCCTTTAATTTCTCAACACAATGTAAAAGTATCATCCTTATTCTTTAGGAACAACACTGGTGCACCCCAAGGTGATACACTCGGCCTAATGTATCCTTGTCAAGCATTTCCTTCAGCTGCAACTTCATCTTGACTAACTTTGACGTGCTCATCCTGTAAGGTGCCTTTGATGCTGGTGTTGCCCCTGGTACCAACTTAATAGAAAATTCCACTTCCCTATGAGGAGGTAACTCTGAAATCTCTACTGGGAACACATCCCGAAACTGCTACAATACAAGATACCTCTGGAATATTTCTATATCCTCAACATCCTCACCCTTGTCACTAGAAATATGCACTACAAACATCACACAACCTTTTCTATAACTGCACTTAGCCTGCATAGCGGTGACCATCCTCACTGATGTAGGATTCTTCTTTCCATGGAGAATTCTCTTTTCTCCATTATCATCCAGGCACTCAATGTCCTTATCATAATAATCCACTTTGGTCATGTGAAGGTACAACCAATCCATACCCAAAAGCATCTTATACGATCCCAATGGTAGCACATTCAAATGTGTAGTTGTAGACATGCCATAACTCAAATGCACAAGCTCTTACCCAATGGTAAACTCTCTTCTTAGTACCTGTAGCCAACATCCATCTCAAAGTTAGATGCCTGGTGATTCGCCTTCCTGTTATCCACAACTACATAAATCAAAGGAATGTTATGACCAACATCCCCAACTGTTTGCGCCTCCTGAGCATTATAGATCTGAGGTCTACCACCCTGGTACAATGGGAAATCCTTCTTGTGATGATCTTTGCCACATATCCAACACTGCAACGATGCTCTACCATCACCTCTAGTCTGTTGTGATCCATGTCCCTTCTTAATTGCATTGAACTTCCTATCAGGAAGCACATTTTATTTCTCACATGTATCTTGAGTTCTTCCTTGCTTTGGTGACCATCTTCCTTTACCTTTCTCATTTCATTTCAAGTCATGCTTATGCTCAAGTTTGCACTTTGGTTGCTCATAATAATGCTTCAACTTCTGAATGGCTTCTTCTAGCGATCTAGGCTCACCGAACTCAATCCGGTCTGTGTATGCTACTGACAGCCCACTGATGAATCTCTGAACCTTGGCCTTCTCCTCCTTAAGGTAAGGCACATATCTCAACAGATCCGGGAACCTTCTAGTATATTCCTCATCTGTCAGGGAACCCATCTACAACTCATAAAATTCCTTAGCTCTGGCGTCATAATACCTCTTTTATAGGTGCTTCTTCATGAAGAGCCCCCCAAACTCATCCCAATTCAAGTCATCCTCCTAAATACCTTTAACATTATTCACATCCTCCTACCAGATATGCTTTCCCTTTAAGACTGAAAGTGGCTATCTTGGTTTTCATGTTCTCTGTATAGCTATGCAATCTGAAGAATTTTTTCATGCCAAGTAACCATGACTTTGCATCTCTTGACTTCTTCATCTCTCCATTGAATGTAGGAGGCTTGAATTTCTTTAACTCCTATGGAAAACACTCACCCCTCCTATAAGGATGATGACAGTGACAACTATGATGATGTCTTCTAGAAGAGAAACTATAATGATACCCATACATGGTATTCCTCTTGTCATGTGTGTACAATGATTTGCCACCTCTAACTGTTTCCCCTCTATCCAACCTGTATACAGATCAAAACCTACTACCATAGACTCCATTAGCCTTTTCCTCCTGATCTTGAATGATCCTCATATGTTCTTGTTTCTACAACTTTGACATGCTCTAAAGAATCACTGCATTGACCTCTATCTACTTTTCCTGAGCCCTTGCAAGTCTTTCCTAAGCCTCAACCAACCTGTCGTTATCTACCTTACAACTTATGATCTCTGCCCTCAAGCTCCTCAATGTTTCTATTACACCAGGAGAATGATCATATCCTTGTTGCCCAACTGATTTGTAGGGAGAGTCACGGGAACTATAGTCTACCATTTTGCTCGTCATCATTGATTCTCTTCTTCCTGCAAGTATATCACGTCAAATAAACCAAATAGATACCAAAATCAAATCCATACCTTAGTGACATTAAGGGGAGGCTTATCTCATCTACAAGATCATTCCACATTAACATGTACATGTATAATCATAAACATATCCACATAATAGCATATCAATATACACAATCATGCATGACCATACCAACGGTATACTCTAACCCCATGCATGACAACCATGACCTTAACAACATCAGACTTTTCCCAAAGAGAGCGGAACCCACTCTGATACCACCTTCCTGTGGTATTAGATACTACCCAAAGAGAGAGAAACTTGCTCTGATGCCACCTATTAAATACCTCTCCCCTCACATTTACCCACTTTCACCGGCTTACCCAGGGTAAATATGATATGAGATGACCTTAAGGAAATGGAGACGACAAAATAGACCTTATTGACTTACCTAAGGTACCTCAGGACCCTCTAGGAGTTACCCAACCCCTCCAGGTGTCCATCCCCTAAGGCAACTTAAATTTTCATTGAGCTAAAGCCCCAATCACTCCCTTGCCAAGCCCTCCATGCAACTGGGATCCCCCAATTTCTCCCATAGGCTTGCATCAATGCGACTGCGGCCTTTTCTGCTCAGTGTTGTTCCAACAACTGCGAAATTTAAGGCTAATTTCCAGGGTTGTGGCTAATCCTATGTCCAAAAATCCATATAACTTTAAGAACTCATAAAATACATGACTACAATTATTATAAACCCAAAGCTAAAACCAAGACTAGACCTGACCATCCCCAACCGGGACTGACATTCTGTCAAACACTTGGTAGATAGGAAACCTACAGGTCATGAATGCAAGTTTGAGCATAAGTGACTGAAAAATCATATGAGACTTAACAAGAAGGATCACCACCCTCTCCCATTAGTTGTCTTGACATCAATTAGGTATTTCATCCATTGTTCTTTCAGTTACAAGTAAAAACATGGAAATATCCATGACTAAAACCAATCATATATCCATGCTTATAACCAACATATAAACATATAAATAACCATAAGATAACAACCATTAAAGCCACATAATTACAAGTACATTTACCAATAAAAATCAAGAGAACTCAGCTTTCATTAAGCATAGGAAAGGGCCAACCAGGTTCGAGACTTCCACGTACAACCCAACCACATACATGGCTGAGCCAAATATTTATTTCAACCATTCACCCTCGTTCCATATTCCAAGCATGAATGTGGGATCTCATGGGATAAATCAATCCAAAACAACCAATGGAATCCAGAGGTTAAACCAACTCCACCCTCACCATGCCATGATCTCACCTAAACCGACCCTGAGATCACAAAACCAAATTGAGCTTGGAATGCCTCCGGATTCCTTCACCATCCTTGAGGAATTTTCTTGTCTCCACCCTCAGGCTTTACCATGTATCCCGCCATTACTGGTCAAGGGATTCTTAGGCCTTTGGGAATTTTCCTGAGACCACCTCCGCCCCAGATTCCGAAACCTTCTAGAAATTTCAAAGCTCAAAACCGAGAACAATCCTATCACACCATGGCTATTCAGAAATGGAAAGGCAAGGATGAAATCCACTATCAAAACCCGACAACACCATGCCACCGAAAATAAAAGAACCAAATACTAACATGCACACACCATGCATGTCAAAACCAGCTAGGAAATCACACATGCAGTTTGTTACCTGCAAGTATTCCTGTTGAAGCTTACTTGTTCCAACCTTTCATTTCCTTTCCTTTCCTTGTCCTTCCTTTGATTTCTTTGATCCAATGCTAAAGTGCTCCAAGAAAACTCTAAATGTCCAAGAGTGTGTGAGAGAGAAAAGAGAGAGATAGCTCCAAAACTTAACTGGAAAAAGGTACCAACTGATCCTCATAAGCCTTTTTATCAATTAGGCCTCTATTTTCTTCATTTTCTATTATTTTCCTTCATTTTCCTCCTCGCATGCAACCTATGACCTTTCACCTTCATTTTCTCCTAATTTCCTTTATTTTCATAAATAAATGTGCCAAAAATTCATTTTTGCCTTTTCAAGCCTTGGCCATTATCTTTTCCAATTTCCCCTTAGCTATAAAGACTTCAAGTGATGCCCACTAGGACATTTTGCCCAACATTCAGGTTGGAATAAGTGTCCCTTAGCTGTGGTCTTATTTTTGCCTTTATTAACTTTTATTACATGAAATTTTTAGCATGAGTCTGTTACAAAGTGTGGAGGTCAACCATGTTGATGGTGATGTGGTCTAATGATGAGGATGACATGGTAGTGGATGAGGTGGAATCTAAAGTCAAAAGATTTGGCGTTTTAATATAAATGTTTTTTGTTTGGTTCGAATAACAGATTGTGGATATATGGATTTGGATTTAGAATTTCTATTTTAATAGCTTTATTATATTATTTGAATGGTAGATGTTTCAGATATTCAAAATGTGACCTTTCAATTGAAAAAGGATTTATTGAAAGCATTAGGATTGACTAATCTTTAAATATTTGTAAATATGGATATCTAGCCGTTTGACCTATTTATTAGAGTGCTTACCCCATGTTATCACATGTGGGTACATATGCCCCATGTTAGCCACTTGTTGGATGTATTATATGCTAACATGGCATAAACAATGAATCTTCCAAGAGACATAACTTTGTGCTCATTACTCGTAATTTAATGAAATTTATATTGTTGGAAAGCTTTTAGAGAGCAAAAGATGACGGTGACCTCAAAAAAGAGGTATAAGTTGGTTAAATGAAGCATGGTTTTGATAACCCGACTTCCTAAAGGTAACCTAAAAAGTTTGGTCTAGAAACCCTATATCTTTGGAGAGGTATAAAGGGGATTGGGTGTGTTGCAGAGTGGTGTTAGAATTGCAATTCAAACATTAGGCCTGGAGGGCTAGAGATATACCACAAAGATGAAATTGGAGCAAGACGAAGAGCTTGTTGGTTATGTTTGACATCAATAGTACTGCTAGGATTTGACCTTGGACAAAGGTTTATATTGCTTAGATTGGAGAAATGGTGTAAAATAAGGAGTGTTATCTAAGAAGAGAGAGTCATGCTTAGAAAAAGATACATTGAAGAAGGTTATTTTAAGGAGTTTGGACTCCTATAATTGATGTTGATTATAATTAAAGATGAAAAGTCAAGTGAATTCACTTTCATGCATGTTGGATGTATTTGGGCATGTGTATGTGGGTAGTTTTGGATGCCCTAATTTGGGAAAAAAGTTAATTGTTGGAATGAATGATGTGGCATTGGCCATACCTAAGTATCTTTAAAATGAATTCATCCCTAGTTGGAGGAAGTGATTGTTATGATGAAAATTATCTTTAGTATGGAAAGTATGATAAATCTAAAAACTCTAGATGGTTAGAGATATTATGTTAGGGATAATGAATTTTTCATGCATTTTGTGTGAAAAAATGGAAAGACCTGATTTGAAAGGGCCTTAGTTCTTAAATCTAATATAGGTGTCTTTGATGTGGAGGCATTATGACATGAAGTGAATGAATGTGGTTAACTAAAGTAATGTGCATGATTATGTTGGTTGAATTGCACAATGGATATGCATGGATCGATTGAGTTGACAAGCAATCATCAAGCTTAGTTATTATAATTTGGGTAGATTGGACACTGCCTAGTTTGCCTTAGTGGGAGGTCATATGGCACATGATGCTTATGGATACAAGTGCCTAATAGAAATTTCTATTGTTAAAGTGCGCCATAATTATGGAAATGTATGTTTGAGAAGTGTGGGTTGAGTAAGCAAGGAAGTAGATCCTACAAATCATATTTGTTCAAAATATGAGTGAAAGCATCATGTGTGAGGTGATACACATGAGTATGTTTATGTATGAGCATGTGAATGTATGTAGAGCATACCTAAAGGTACCCTTGATTACCTTGTATAACACATGATAAGGATGCATGGTAAACAACTTAAACATTGATATGAGTAAGGAGTAATGATCTGTAAAGTACCATGGATATTCCACTTGACATTCTGCCACAACAGATCGAATAAAATTATATTTAAAATCTAAAATTCTACACTATTAAAATTTTAATAGATTTATGGATCTATAGATTTACTGTTAATAGTGCATGCATGTGAATTAAATTTATGAAGAAAAAAGAGAATGAAAAAATAAAAACTCGCACACACATTTGACACAAGACATGCTCTAGGAAACTCTTTCGGGAGAAAAACCCAGTTGGAAGGTGAGGTTGCTCTGCTCTCTTTCTCTAAATGGAAATATGGTTGTGAGTATAAAGAAGTATGGGTTGTGGCCTATGGGCTGCTACAATGTACAAATCCTCTCCGTGTGCTCTATATCCTATCCCTCTTCATTATTTTTTCTTAGCTATGAAACAAATGCACTCGAAATAATGGAATCCCTTTTCCTCCCAGTGGCCCGGTTATAACATAGTCAGATAGCCTACTAGTGGTTAGGTTTGACTACCTCGACTCTCAACCAGAGTTACAATATAGACTCTTTTACATCATAATCATGTGGCTAGCCCCTTTTTCATGAATAATGGGGGCTGGCGTTCCATCCCCTCTAATTATGGTTACGAAAACAGGAAGGTCAACTTCTGAGTTGCATAACTTTTGCATATGGACTTCGATTGACACAATTCTTGCGTCGTTGGAAAGGTCTCTATGTTTAGAATGGGAAAAAATATCATGAAGCTATAGCGACAAATTTTTACCCACAAAAAAACATCATTTGATGCCTCAAAATGCTCCATGGAGGTTTCTGACCCTGTTTTGCCAAACTGGGTCCTAACAATAAAAACGGTCCTATGAGTTGATTCCTTCACTTTTTCCACTTTTAAAGCATCAAGATGGATGAAAAACAATACAATGATGCAATATAGATCAAGCAGGAGGTAAGTATACTATCAATAAGATAAAAATGAGGTATGTTGACCATATGTGAGGATATCCTTCGATAAATATGGTACAAGTACTCACTCATAAAGTAAGCAAAGTTACTTTTAATATTAGATGTAACACACCAATTCGCCTCTAGGCATCTCTAAGGGTATAAGGCTTACATGCCTAACCCATAAGGTTACTTTATGGAGGTTGGTTATCCAAATTTCTTCTCCTTTTAACCATCTCTAACCTCCTTTCCGAGGTCACTATCATTTTCCAAGGTCACTATCATCTTCTTCTCATCGACAACTTTCCAACAATATTAATTTCATCAAATTATGAGCTTAGGGCACAAAGTGATAGCTGTTACATAGCATTTTGTCACCGTCCCTGCAATCCCTCGTCCCGTACATTGGAGGACTATTCCCGTGGCCTGTGAACAGTAAAATGTCCTGAAAACACCTTGATGGCATCCTTCTGCATAAAGGCAAGAATTCTCCTTGAGAACATTTCCTCAGAAAATTACTAAAAACATATGTTTGGGCATTGGTGCGAGCAAGCAGTTCATCACTCGTGCCGACCTGGGAAATTTACACTAAGCCCGCGCCATTTGGCGCTCTGTCCCGGTGTATTGCCCGCGCCAAGCCTATTTGGGAATGTTTTTAAAAAATAAAAGGCGGAAGTTTGGTTCTAACAACTTCAGAATGAATCATCAAAAAGAGGTTGGGTTGTTTGGCTCCGGATCTCCCTGTTTAGGAAGTGGTTTTCCACCTCTCATGGAACCTTCCTAAGAGATAGGACTCTCTCCCATGATTATAGGGATCCTAACCTCTCCTTCTCCTTCTATAAAAGCCTGCCCTCTCCATTTACAACCTAGCTGAACATTTGGGAAGAAAACTATAGCTGAGCGACTATTGAGAGCAGAGCTAAGGAGAACCATGTAAGAGAGAGAGCCTTGTCTAAATTCCTGAGAAGCTTTGTGAGACACGCTCTGCTGGAAGCCCTGCCAAAGGAAGAACGCGACGTCAGAACTCGGTTGTAATCTTTCTTTCGTATTTTAATATATGCTCGACGATGTTATTGGTTCTATCGTTGTATTGCTTATTTGTGTAATGCAATTTGATTCGATCTTTTCCAACTGATTGATAGTTACATGTTTGAATTATTACGTTGCATATTGTTGTCTTTCTTTGCATATGTACAGGTGTCCGGATGCGGTGAGCGAAATGATTGTGATCTGTCAAGCTAGGAACGGGTAGCACCACTTCTTCTTCGACAACTACAGCGTAGGACTTGAGGTAGGCTATCCATCGTAGCTTTGTCTTTTGTAACTAGGAATCGATATCGTAGCGTGTTTTGTTTGTTGCTAGACCCACTCTAGGGCTAGTGGGATCACCTCTGTCCACAGAGGGGATTTACCTCTCCAACAAATTGGCGACTCCACTGGGGATTAGTGTGAGTTTGTATTTCATCCTTTAGGCCGTATTCCTGGTCTTTGCTTGCTTAGCTTGCTTTTCTGATTATCTTTGCTAAGTCTAAGACCCCTGTGCAGCCCCAGAGGATCAATTTGACCTTTGTTTTTCCAAAATTTCCACCTTTCCAAGGCTGGCTTGATTGGCGCAGGTTCCAGCCTGACAGTCGCACCAGCTGGCAATAGTTGCCAGTTTATCACTCGCGCCATCCCCTGTCTGGCATGGATTACATCCAGACAGTCGCGCCAATCCCTGTAGGTGCTAGGGTTTTCTCTGTTTTGGAGTTTTTGGTCTATCTTGGTATCTCTGGATGTTTTCTTAACTTGGTTTGAATGCTTTGGGTTTGTTTTTTTACTAAGAATAACCCTTATCCTTCAGTTGTTTGCCCTCTTCTCTCAGTTTTTATTTTTAGCCCTAGGTTTTCTGGGTGCTTTAGCCTGCTGAGCCTCCCGTGGGAGTTTCGGGTCTTTGGTTTCCCAGTCAACTTCGTTTCTTCTTCTTTGCGTTCGAATTCTTGGATCCATTTGAGTGATTGTCCTCTCTTTTGTTCAGTTTTTCTCTTGCCACTCCAAGCCTAGATTACACGGCTTGTTTGGGTCTCTTTGAGATCTTTCTTTGATTTGAGGGATTTCGTCATTCGTTTGAGTCTTGCTTTGATTGCTTTGATCGCTTCACCATTCTCAAATTGGTGTTTTGATTCATTTTTCATATCATTTAGTGCACTTGCTTTGATATATTGAAAAATACAAAAAAAAAAACTTTTGCATTCTTGACTAGCATAGTGAAAATTGGAAAATCTTTCGCATTTCTAGCATTATATAATTCTAGGAAAGAACTTTTCAGTTTCATTAGCTTGCATCAGATTCAGTAGTGGATGTTGTTGTATGTTCATATTGTTGCTATCACTTGGAAGCTCTTAACTCTCTCGTAGATAGCCTTTCAATGAACAAAATGGTATTTTATGGCATGTAGCCTGCATTTAGGGATCCGTGAGATTCAACATTCGGTAGGACCTTAGAATTGAAACGTAATTGAAAATCAACTTTAAAATTTACTGAATTAACCTAAAAAAACATTGAAACCTAACATATATTTAGTGGTCTAAGTTAGAGACGTGTTCCGGCGTCTTTAAACCTAGCAGTTGTCGCTCGCCATTTGGCTTCAGACAATGCTAGTATAGACTTGTGCTCCCCGTACCGTCGAGTATATAAAGGGAGACCCCTCTAGGTTGCAATCCTCTTATCCGTAGGAAGCTGAGTATGCAGCCTTGTAACCGTGATACACCAAACATAGCATTCGGGGAGACTACCTGCACGTACGTCAAGTCCTTGGTTGATTTTTTCTTTCATTTTATAACCAAGGTGTATATGGCAGTTCACGAGAACCTGGTACACCCTTTACCTAAACTACCTGAGCAGTCATTTTTGATCTTTACTGACTCCATAAATTTGAAAAGATCATCAAGCACTTGTCCTTTCATGCTCGTTTCTAACCTGAAAGTGATAGAGACACCTTTTGCTAGTTTCTTGACTCTTAAAATATGGCACGGTAGAGTTTTGTTTCAATGTTTTAAAAATTAACTACCCACGAAATACTTCTGGTTAAAGTTAGTTTCCTTAGGGTGTTGTTTTGAAAATTGTTTCGATGGCAACGTTTCCGGAGTTCACTAACCAAGGAATCCCTTCCGAAGGGAGTCATGGTCCTTTCCCTGCTTTTGGGAATGTTGGTGCTCCTTATATGGCAACGTTGTCCCTGCCTGGTTTAAATGTTGGATTGCCTGTATGGTTATTTTTGACCTCGGTGATCCCGTTTGTTCCATCCACCGTACAACCATCTCCTCCACCTGAACAACATCATGTTTCTTCTAAGGTGGACCTCTCCCCTTCTTCGCCTATTTCTTCGTCCTCCTCTTCTACTTCGCCTAGTGAAAGTCTGGATTCCAGTAACCAGGTGGCTAAGAAGAAGAAGAAGAAGACCAAGAAGAAGAAGTCAGATAAGCGAGAGGCTCAAACTGCAACTACCGCACTTAAGAAACCTTCCATTGCAGAACCATCCACGCTTCCACGGAAAGTCAAATTCCCTTGCATGCTCTGCAAAGGTAACCATTTGCTCTGAGACTGCTCTGGTATTCCCAAGGTACTTGAAGCATGGTCCGACAGACGCCCGCTGTTGTCTTTGGCTTCTGGAAGTTATATTGCTAAAACATATTTGACTAGCTCTGATAAGGCTCATAAAAAACATGGCAATATTACCAATCCCTGTAAGTTGTGTGAAGGGCATCACCCCCTTCACCTGTGTCCGTACATGGATGAAGCCAAAAGAGTGTTGGACAACTCTACTATTTCTGCACCCTGCCTTCCGGCTGGTTACCAGAAACTTTCTTTGAGTCCTCCGCTAGTTGATTCAAAGGACAATCAAGAGTTATCCTTGGTCAGTCCCACTCCCCCAGAAATTCAAATTCAGCAATCCGTTCCTGACCAACCGTTGGTCGTGGAATCGGTCGATCTGACCTCATCTGTGGTTCATCAGGTCTTTTCCGTTGAGAGTGTGTCTCATCCCCCCCCATGTTCTTCTTGTTTCATCAGATTCTTCGGACTTGGAGAAAGATTCTTCAGTCCCTATAGTCCAAGAAACTGCTCCTCCTACTCCCATGATGGATGTCTCGGAGGATGCTCCTCTTGCTCTGGTAACACTGAGGGAAAACCATCTCAGTTCGATGGTATCCCCCCCAAGTAGTTTGGTCGCTTTTTTTGATTGGAGTCGATTTGCCGGATGCCGCCTTCCGTCTTATGTGCCTTTCGAGATAACGGTACAAACCTTTGATCTGGTCATACCCAACACTATTATAGATGAAGGAGCATCTGTTAGTATTCTGTCTTCAACTACTTGGCAAGCTTTTGGTTCTCCACCGCTTATGCCTATTACCCAGAATCTGTTAGCTTTCAACAGAGGAACCAGTCAACCGTTAGGGATCCTTCCGAAGTTGCCTGTTACTTTGGGAGGGATAACCATCCATATAGACGTGATGGTTGTTCCAGGCCCCTTAGATTTCAATTTACTCTTGGGGTGTGATTATACTTATGTCATAGGGGCAGTTGTCTCTCCCCTCTTTCGTGTGATCTACTTTCCGCACAAAGGTCGAATCGTGACCATTGATCAACTTTCATTCTTTGGTCCTGGCATGACATCTGGTCCACCATCGTCCCTTCCGGGTCTTTATCCGCCGGTTGTATACTCCCCGCCGCAGGTTAATTATGTGGCTACCTACCCCGTGCCCGCAATCAGTGATACTGCCATTGTGCATAATGTGCTGGGGGCATTGGGTCCTGATTTCCAAGATGTTGTTCTCCCATCTGGTGCGGAACTCTTGGAAGCCATGACTTCTTATTCATCATGATGAGTTATGGTCGGAGCAGGGTTCTTTTTCTTGTGTCAAGCTCCTTAAAAAATGAAACAAGCTGGTTGGAGCAGGGTTTGTTTTCTTGTGTCAAACTCCTTAAAAAATGAAACAAGCTGGTCAGAGCATAGTTCGTTTTCTTGTGTCAAGCTCCTTAAAAAATGAAACAAGGTTGTCGGAGTAGAGTTCCTTGTCTTGTGTCAAGCTCCTTAAACAATGAAACAAGGTGTTCTGAGGATAGTTTGTCTTCTATGTCAACCTCGTTAAAAAATGAATTAGCTCATTGAGGATAGTTATTTTAAGTGTGTCAACCTCGTTAAAACAATGAAACACGTTCTCGTTCAATTTGAGTTTTTGTAAGATCTCGTAAAATCCCAGTCGAGTCTTTCTCTTGATCTCGTTTTTGAACCTTCACTCCATTTCCCATGGACTGAAGCTTGGGGGGCATGCACACCTCGAATTGAGTCACCATGCTGGGGGGCATGCATGTTTTTTAAGAATAGTTTACTTTTGTTTCAAGCTTGTGTCAACATGAAACCAAATCTCAAGCATAGTTTACTTTTGTTTTCAAGCTTGCATAAAAATGAAACCTTTAGGTTTTATACCCTTTCTGAACATTTTTCCTGATTCTTGGGTCATTACTTATTATGCATATTATTTAACTGATACATTAGATAAACATTGTATTAGGCATTTGCATAATTTGTAACAAGCATCATCACATGTACAAGGATCTGTGCAGGAAAATAGATGTGTATATATATATATATATATATCGTTGGTTTGCAACGTGTGCATCATAAAACCCACAAAAATAATATATGACTATTTCGGTTACATCATGAGACAACATGTCTCTAAAAAATGTGCAGAAGTAAAGCCTAATGCCTATTCGGCGTGGTGCTCATGATAGCATGTCGCCACCCGTACCAACCGCCTCAGCAAGCGGTGGATAAGGCTTGGCACTCCTATAGTGTGCCTCTGATAAGCTCGAGGTACGTCAACAAAGCGGGCATAATCTGGGACCCCACAAGTGATTCCCTCTAGGTTCTGAACTAACTCCTCGTCAATGCCCTCGCCCTGAGGATCGAAGTCACGAGGAGTCCGCCTCGCTATTGTAGACATGCCCGCAGGACGTTTTGGACCAACATCTGCATCCATATCAGATTAAATGTCAGAACATGCATATATACTAAAAAATCATAAAACTCATAAAAATAAAAAATGAGTCTTACCAAGTTCTTCGTCCCAATCCTCTCCCTCTGGGAGTGGGAGGTCTGGGTCTCAGGTAAAGTCTGTGCCAGCGTAGGTCCAATCCTCCACAATGATCAGCTGTCGTCAAAGCCAATCAAAAAACTCTGGCCTCCAGGACATCTGCTGGCCACCCCTTGCTCTGGGCATCAGTGCCGCCCATCGGGCCATCCGTGGCTCTCTTAGTGGTGGCTCCGGGACTATAGCCTCCTGGCGCTGAAATATGGGTAATCATTCCAGGAAGAACGATACCAAAATTGACCTATACCCAAACTGTTTTAGTTTGATCTTCTTGCATTTGGTGAGCTGCCATTTGATGTTCATGGTTACGGCCTTAGCCCAATCGAAGATGGTCGAGTTCATACACTCCGAAGCAAGAAGTAACTGCGTCTTTGTGGCCTCGTGCGGTGCCTGCGATCCCGCAGCCCGTGTAATGGTGTGTAGCACTACTCTCAGTGCTAGATCGGGGACGGTCTAAATGTCCACTTTCCCGCTCCCTGTTCCTTTGCGTGCCCCTGGGCACACCCTGTTCATAACCATTGTCATGCTTTCTCCTAAAGGCCTGGTACCAATCAGAATAGGGACTGGACCCCTCCGTGACAGTCCAGTGATGAAATATACATCTGATACTTCGAGCTCAAGTTCCTCGTCTCGAAGTTTGAATTTATCCTCATCCTCATCCCAAATACTGATGAGATACTGCAGTAATTCGGGCTGAGCCCGGAGACATGGCGTCAGAAAGAATTTTTTTAGCTCGTAATTCCGAAGAGCATTCATACATTGCTCATTTTCCATTGCTTGTTCATCTTCTTCGCTATGTTCTCTCTCTTTCCATTCGATATCCATATTTTTCGCTTGATACCTGCATCAATCAATCATAGGAACATTGTAAGCCCCCTGGGGCATTTAAATTTACATTCCATTGGTTAAATTTTGTAAAATTTGAGTCGGATTTTGAGTTGCGCCGTTGGCGCAACTGTTTGGATAACAGTCGCGCCAACTGGCGCGACCCCTGTGTAAAACATGGCGGATTGGCGCGGGTTTGTGCCCGAAACGCGCGCCAACCGCGGAGCCCTAAATTTTGAAAATCCTTCCCTAAAGGACCTCAAATAACAATGAAATGCAGTAAAATGTAACTTAAAAGATGGCCAAAGAGGTCGGCTCTTACCTGAACCAGACGGAATTCGATTTGGTCCACTGGATTGATCGCACTCGTCGCCTGAAGATCGAAGCAGAAATGGGTCACTGTTGCTCTGCAAAGAGGTAAAAGTGAAAAGTAAATATTTTTTACCACTGTTGGTCTTTTATAACTTTTCAAAGTCTTAAAATAGATTTTAAAACACATTTGTCGATACATTTTCATGGAATATGTTTTAAACGCGTCTTTTTGTGCAGCAATAGGTTTTTCACATGGTTTTGACGAAGATACGAGTTGCATTTTATACTTTTTCCAGACTCGGTAAAAACATGAAAAAGTCACTACTGGAGTCACCTTTCAGCTCTTTTCTGACTCTTTAAAATTGAAAAGATTGCCAAGTCACTTGTCGTTTTGAGCTCGTTAAATTGGTTGCGAAGCGATATCTACCCAGTATACGTTTACCCCTTTTTCGGGCTGGGATAGATTATTTACGAAAAAGGAATACCCTAGCCTATCGCGACTAGGAGGTTTTCTCAGACACAATTTTCTACCTTTTCGGATCTGAGGAACTATTTACGAAAAGGGACCGTTGGATTTTTCTTTTCCGCCTTATTTTCAAACTCTCTAAATATGAAAAGATGTTGAGTTCTTTATTTGTCAGACTCGTTAAAAACTGACGACATCGGACTCCGTCGCAATGACATTACTCGAGTTTCTCCTTCCTAGGGCTCGTAAAATGTACTAGGTTGGATTTGTCCAAGGGACAAACTTACATCGCAAGCACATGCTATCCCCTTCAAGCTTGTTTTCAAAAATAATTGGGGTACTCGCCATAAATGGTGGGGGAAATTAAAACCAAAATCGTAGTCGTGTTGGCAGTATGTCGCTCTTGAACATGGCACTTGTCCGCATTCGTGTCGGGTTGGGGACATCTCATCTCGTTATCTGCTTGCCTTCATGGGTTTGGGTAATCTCTTTTGACCGCTCATCTGCTCTTTGCCACGTCGCCATGACCTCAGATCCCTTGATATCAAATACTGCCAAATCCAGTGTCGTGCCGCCGATATGTTCAAGAGAAGTTGGCCTCTGCAGTTTTCAACCTCCCTCTGATTCTCTGTTGGTCTTGATTCACAAACATCATGTTCCCCTGTCTTGTGTCAATGATGTGGGAAACATTATGGCCCACCTTTGATCAAGGTCATTTCCTGTCGACTTCAGCTCATTATCCAGGAAGTTGATCTAGAGACTCCCTTCAGGTACCTTGGAGCCTGCATGCCTCAAGGGCAGGTTCTTCGCATTCGACGCAAGGTTTTCATTATTGACCTTCGATCGGATGATTCTACGGGTGTTTGACGCCAGATCACTGTTCACATTCCGTTGATTGTACCTTTTGTACCTTGAGAGCCATCGTCATTATTGGTGGTTTCTCTCGCGTTTGTTAACAATTTTCATCATTGGCTGGTAGTCAGATGATGTTCTTGCATGTTCGACTTCAGCTCACATGTTCGCATGCTCGAACTTGTACTTTGTTTGGGTTGAGATAGAGTGCAAGACCCTAGATTTTGTCTGATGAAATCCAGACTGCGGGTTCTTTGTGGATTATTATGACTTGTTACATGACTCTTTTGATTGGATGGCTGCGACCATACCTGAGTCTACTTGTTGATCCTTATTTTGCTGGATGGTTGTGTCCATACCTTGGATCTCGGTTTTTGTACACTTGATCATGGATGGCTGCGCCCATACCACATATCATGTATTAGATATATCAGTTGTATTTGTACTCGCAGGTCTTCCGACGACAGTGTTTTCAGTTGAACGTGTTCTCATAAATCATTTCACCCCTCCCTCTCTCTCGGACCTCATGCTTTAGGGGGCATCTGTTACACAACATTTTGTCACCGTCCCTGCAATCCCTCGTCCCGTACATTGGAGGACTATTCCCGTGGCATGTGAACAGTAAAATGTCCTGAAAACACCTTGATGGAATCCTTCTGCATAAAGGAAAGAATTCTCCTTGAGAACATTTCCTCATAAACTTACTAAAAACATATGTTTAGGCATTGGCGCGAGCAGCCAGTTCATCACTCGCACCGACCTGGGAAATTTACACTAAGCCTGCGCCACTTGGCGCTTTGTCCCCGCGCCAAGCCTATTTGGGAATGTTTTAAAAAAATAAAAGGCGGAAGTTTGGTTCTAACAACTTCAGAACGAATCATCAAAAAGAGGTTGGGTTGTTTGGCTTCGGATCCCCTTGTTTAGGAAGTGGTTTTCCACCTCTCATGGAACCTTCCTAAGAGATAGGAATCTCCCCCATGATTATAGGGATCCTAACCTCTCCTTCTTCCTCTATAAAAGCCTGCCCTCTCCATTTACAACCTAGCTGAACATTTGGGAAGAAAACTATAGCTGAGCGACTATTGAGAGCAGAGCTAAGGAGAACCCCGTAAGAGAGAGAGAGCCTTGTCTAAATTCCTGATAAGCTTTGTGAGACACGCTCCGCTGGAAGCCCTGTCGAAGGAAGAACGCGACGTCGGAACTCGGTTGTAATCTTTATTTCATATTTTAATATATGATCGACTATGTTATTGGTTCTATCGTTGTATTTCTTATTTGTGTAATGCAATTTGATTCGATATTTTTCGACTGATTGATAGTTACATATTTGAATTATTACGTTGCATATTGTCGTCTTTCTCTGCATATGTACAGGTGTCCGGACGCGGTGAGCGAAAGGATTGTGGTCTGTCAAGCTAGGAATGGGAAGCACCACTTCTTCTTCGACAACGGTAGCGTAGGACTTGAGGTAGGATATCCATCGTAGCTTTGTCTTTTGTAACTAGGAATCGATATCGTAGCGTGTTTTAACTTTCCATGGAAGTTCGGACGGTTCTGCAATGGACAGTTCCTTAAGTGTAGTAGTTGCAGCCTTAGCCTCTCATTTATCTGAATTCTTCTTCTTGGTCTTCTTCTTCTATGTCAACCTCGTTAAAAAATGAATTAGCTCATCGAGGATAGTTATTTTAATGTGTCAACCTCGTTAAAACAATGAAACATGTTCCCGTTCAATTCGAGTCTTTAATAAGATCTCGTAAAATCCCAGTCGAGTCTTTCTATTGATCTCGTAATTTGAACCTTCACTCCATCTGCCTTTCATATGGACTGAAGCTTAGGGGGCATGTACCTCGAATTGAGTCACCATGCTGGGGGCATGCTTATTTTTTTCAAGCATAGTTTATTTCCGTTTCAAGCTTGTGTGAAAATGAAAAAGGTTTCAAGCATAGTTTATCTTTGTTTCAAGCTTGTGTAAAAATGAAACCAATTTCAAGCAGAGTTTCCTGATTTCAAGCTTGTGTAAAAATGAAACCATTCCTGTTTTACCTCTCCAACAAATTGAGAGCAGAGCTAAGGAGAACCCCGTAAGAGAGAGAGCCTTGTCTAAATTCCCGACAAGCTTTGTGAGACACGCTCTGCTGGAAGCCCTGCCAAAGGAAGAACGCGACGTCGGAACTCAATTGTAATATTTCTTTCGTATTTTAATATATGCTCGACTACGTTATTGGTTCTATCGTTGTATTGCTTATTTGTGTAATGCAATTTGATTCGATCTTTTCCGATTCATTGATAGTTACATGTTTGAATTATTACATTGCATATTGTCATCTTTCTCTGCATATGTACAGGTGTCCCGACGCGGTGAGCGAAAGGATTGTGATCTGTCAAGCTAGGAATGGGAAGCACCACTTCTTCTTCGACAATAGTAGTGTAGGACTTGAGGTAGGCTATCCATCGTAGCTTTGTCTGTTGTAACTAGGAATCGATATTGTAGCGTGTTTTGTTTGTTGCTAGACCCACTCTAGGGCTAGTGGGATCGCCTTTGTCCGCAGAGGGGATTTACCTATCCAAAAATAGCCCTTACAATATTTTTCATTTGTGCCATGTCAGTGTCCATACTGTCCAAATGTCATCGCCATAATGTGCCACATTTGCGAGGTGGACAACTTGGCTTACCAAGCCATATTTGGATCTGAGACTTTTATCTACATTTCAAGTGGCTTTTCTCATTTTTATATATTTCCATATCCAAGCACTAACACTCAATCAATAGGTCAAACATTTGAATTGGGGAAAATCTTAAAAGTCCCAATTGACTAAAAAGTTGAATTTCCAAATATCTAGATCATTTGTAAATCCATGTCACCACCACAATGACTACCAACTTGCCTCCATCTTATTGAAATATAAATGTTAGTAGGGTTTAGGGTTCGATTCCTCTTTCTTGATAATTAATTGTGAATTATGTTGGCCTATTTTACTTCCTATTTATTTTATCTTTCATCAAGCAATTACCAAATTATATGTGTATGAAGATCACAAGAACAATAGACACAAGATGTAGGCGCATAACCAGGGAAAAACCCCTATAAGGGGAAAACCCAGTCAATAAATCTTTCTTCAATAGATTCAAATCAAGAGGAGACACTTCACACTTATAGACCTATAAAATGACCTCCAATCACTAAGTCAACCCTTCCTCCTTATAGACGTCCTTTTCTTAGCCTTCCAAGTGTCAACGCTTCAAATCAAAATTTCGACCCTAACAACAAATTTTCGACCCCCCAACTTCATAATTTCAACCCTACAACAAAAATAGAATTTCGGCCCCAACTTCAGCCCAATATGTTTGCACGTGTGAGAGAAAGATAGCCCAAAAAAATTGATTTTCTTCCTCCCAACTTCTTTCCTTATTCTCCAACAACTTCACACTCTTTTCCTTTATTGCTTCTTAGTGATCGAACTTGTTGATGATACTATCCAAATGAAGTCGAGTTGCTCAATATATAGGCTTCTTATGAGATCAGATTTCCCTAATATAGGCTGGCTTGTTAAGGACACGGTCAACTTGGTGTGGAGGTGACAAATTACATTTTTTACTCAAAATTAATTCTTTTTACATGATACAAAAGTCCAATAAGGGTCTATAATAATGAAAATGACTCTAATTACTCAATAAAAGTTCTATAATCCCTCAATGGGGGATTTGACTTAGAAAACATTGAGCCAAGCATGAAACCCATGCATTAAAAAGTCATTTTCTTGAATAATAAATTTTCTTTTGACAAGTAAAATTATGAAGACTAAAGATAGTTACATTCTTCAATACTCCCTCTTAACTAGGGAGGTATTCATATATATATATATATATATATATATATATATATATATATATATATATATATATATATATTGAAGGTTTCAAAATGATCTTGAACAACGAAGAGTTCTAGCACACTCAGTGCTACATACTAGATTCCTAACCAGGGTAATATTTCTGGGTGGGACTAAGATGGACTCAAGCTTTCAGCCAGTCTAGGTACCATCAGGCTTACTCACTAACCATCAGCCTAAGGATCTAGGTGTGTATCGAAGGTCATAGCTCCAAGACCAACACCACCCTCCCTCTTTGGTATCTAGCCATCAAACACACAGGCCGACTAGATGTCCTCCCAAGGATCCTCCATTAGATGCTTCATCTCTCCCTATAAACTAAATATATAATATCAACCAACCCAAGCATGCTTCTAAAATATTCAAACTTCTTATTTGAAAGAGACTTTTTTAGAATTTTAGATGCTTGTTCATTTATTGGAATATATTGTAGCTTTACGACCCCATCTTGTACTAGGATCCTAATTTAGTGGTACTTGTTGTTGATATGCTTAATTCTTGCATGAAATATGGGGTCTTCAAACATCTTGGCATTGCTTTTATTATCACAATTTATTATGGTAGGATCCAGAGGCTTTCCAAACAAATCTGACAAAAGTTTCCTTAACCAAACAACCTCATGTTTAGTCATTTTAATGTCTTAAATTGCTATCATAAATTATCGACCGGAGTTAGTAATCTTATGAAGTGCAAGTGCACTATATATGTTAGAAGCCTTTTCTTACTTAATTCATTGTGTTGATTTTATATGTTTCAAATTTGTTTTTATGATTTTGTGTTTATCTTGAATGTCTAAATGGAATTTGAGAGACTTAACACTTATGATTTATAAAATGGAATCTAAATTCAACTATCAAGACTATGATGATAATCCTATTTTATCTTATCTAAGAGTTAACAATTGACTTCGAGAAAACTAAAGTTCTAGAAACAAGAAGGAACTTCAATTTTTTTTGTATGTTTTTGGAGTCTTTATGTGAATGAGATTTAAGACGAGAAATCACTAAAGAGTAATCACACTTAAAGAAAGATTTTAATGATTGAAAGATAAAACTTGCAAGAAGGAAGAAAATGAAATGTTTATCTAAGAAAGGAAATTAATCTATGATAAACTTACATTGCATAAAAAGAAATTAATCTAAATGATGAATCTTAAGCTATACTAAATCAATCTATTCCAGCCACTATGATAAATGATCTCTAAATATGTTCAATCATAAACAAACCATTTATCTTAACACAACGATATTTTGCAAATGAAGATACCAAACAGTGAAGTAATAATGACAAACATGATTATCTATATTATAGAAATTCGAACACAATTTGTAATGTAAATAGAAACAAAGCATATATCTAATTTATGAAAATTAAGTACATGTTTAAGCTATTAAGCGCAAATGTAAATAGAGTGCATCTTTGCTATCAATTGCAATAGGAAACAAAGTAAACATAGCGTATATCTATGTGTTGGCAATATGATGCAGAGTGTTGTCCTTGATGGCAACCCACTGAATGAAGATGAAGACATGAGATTGTTGACATGTGTTGTCCTTGATAGCAAACCACCTGATGAAGTTATTCTTGACTTGATGGACTTGGTAATAATGTAAATCTGATGTGAAATGATGGTTATTAGCAATATGATGCTGAGTGGTGTCCTTGAATGGCAAGATGATGGCAACTTACTTGATGAAGTTGTGCTTGATAGAACATGTCTTGATGAACTAAATCTGATGTATCTACAGTGAGAACAGAAGGCAATGAAGAAAGGATTTCAGCATGTGATAGATCTATGATGAAAAGAGTATGTCTCTAGGAATACACAGATTTGCCTAAGGGAAGTCGCGTATGCACGCGGGAAAGAACGTGCCAAGTCGCGTATGGGCAAAAGTGCTCAAAAAGTGCAAAACCAGGGGTAACCACCATGGTATTGACCCATTGTATTGGGTAATGATCCGCCTAATTGACCCCGTCCAGGTAGTTTTTGGCTCATGGTATTGTTTTGGCCCATGGTATTGAAAAAGGGGCTCATGGTATTGAAAAGGATAAACCTATATAAGGAGAAGAAATTCATTGTGCAAATCATAAGGGTGAGAGCAAGATGTCTGAGCTTGAATGAATACTTCTCTATGAAGTAAATCTGTATGGAAAGGGTAAAGGTTTGATGATAGATCTGAATCTATGATGCACTCATGAAGAAATGACCTAACCATATCTAGACTGGAATGCATTTGTATCTGCGCAGATCTGCTTATGGAAGGCTTGGATCAGTATGAGGCGAACATCTGTCTGAAGTAAAAGGGTAAATCTGAACTGAATATCTGATCTGAAGAAATATGCTGCTCTATAATGGCTGAAGATCTATACGCTAGTTCGCCACAGAGGAAGCGCGTATATACGCGGCTTCGTTGAAGAGAAAGCGCCTATGCGCAATGAAATGAGCTCTCTAATATGTACAGAGGTATACGCTGGTTTATGTGAACGGAAGTGCGTATATACGCGACATCATTGAAAGGAAAGCGCGTATGCAAACTAGGGTTTGCTGAAGTCTGTGGTAAGAAATGTCTGATCTGTTCTGCTGGTTTACTGATATCTGCCAAATGAGTTATATGTATCTCAGCCAAGTTGAATGTGCTTAAAAGGGAAAGGGTCCACCGAAAATATGTGACATGACGTGGTCTCGTGGTTGTGTTCTAAAGGAAGCTTTGGATCCAAAGTAAAACTGGAGGAAACTTGGTCCATAGAGGTGGCCGAGGGTTGTAGCCTTTAGTCAAGCCGTTGCTCCTCTGTGAGGTCTGCAAACGAGATTCGGTCGGGGAGTTCTCTTCCAGGAAAGGCCTCAAATGAGCTGGGGTTGGAGCTCCTTCCAGAGAGGCCTGTAAACGAGCGCAGGTGCCTCGCGTGTCGGTAGAGTCTCGCACTCAGCACATATGTTGTAAGATGTTTTTCATAATAAAATATTGAAGGTCGAGCAATCATAACAAGGGTTTTCTCCGACTCTGGGTTTCCACCTAAAAAATCCTATGTTCATGTGCGATGTTTGCAGGACATGGTTTATTCTCACCATTGCATATGTTTACTGTTTGTAGAACATCTAATAAATGAATGATGGAATGATATAAGTGAAGAACAAATGGCATAATTAGATCTCTGTGTATACGCGAGTTTTATGAAGGATATCCGCGTGCATACGCTAGTTGTCTTCAGCGAAGTAGCGTATGGGTTTTAGAGCATGAAAAAGTAATTTTTTTTGAATATGCAGTAAATACTGATTCACCCCCCCCCTCCCCCCCCCCCTCTCAGTATTTTTCCCAACAATTGGCATTAGAGCAGGTCCTTCTACAGAAGCTTGATCGCTTGAAGGAGATCCGTCGCAATGGGAAGTCAAGAAGGAGTAATGTCTATAAAGCCACCTCTATTCAATGGAAGCAATCTGATATTCTGGAAGGTTCGAACAAAATCATATCTGCAAAGTCTTGGTGCAGATGTATGGGTAATCGTGGAAGAAGGTTATCAGTATCCGGCAAGTATTCCTACTGATGCAGCAGAAAGGAAGAAGTATGAAATCAATGCCAAAGCAGTAAATGTCTTATTATCTTATTGTGGAAGTTATGTCTAAACCAGAATTTGCTAAAGTAATGCAGCTACATTCAGCAAAAGAAATATGGGACAAAATCATTCTGAGCTATGAAGGAGATACAAAGGTAAAAAGTGCAAACTCCAAACTCTTAGAATCAATATGAAAATTCTGAAGATGCATATTGATGAAAAGTAAGGCGCTTCCTTCGTCTAGATGATGTTGTCAATCGAGTGAGAAATTTGGGTGAAACTAAAACTGATACTACTCTGGTTGAAAAAGTCTTAAGATCCTTGACTCCAAAATTTGACTCTAAAGTCTCCGCTATTGAAGAAAGGCAAGATCTGCAAACTCTTACTATTGTTCAATTACATGGGACTCTGACCGCTTTTGAAATGAGACAAGGAGGTCCTTCTCAAGTAAGAGAAGCTGCGTTTAAGGCTTCTACAAAAGGAAAGGAAAAGGAAGTTGTCAAAGAATCCAGCTATATTTCCGATGAAGAAGAAGCAAATTTCGTAAGAAAACTCCAACTAGGAACTGGAAGTATTCCTACTGATGCTGCTGAAAGAAAGAAGTATGAAATCAATGCCAAAGCAGTGAATGTCTTATTAGGAAGCATGTCTGAATCAGAATTTGTTAAAGTGATGCAGCTACATTCAGCAAAAGAAATATGGGACAAAATCATTCTGAGCTATGAAGGAGATACAAAGGTAAAAAGTGCAAAACTCCAAACTCTTAGAATTGAATATGAAAAATTGAAGATGCATAGTGATGAAAGTGTTGCCAGTTTCTTTCTTCGTCTAGATGATATTGTAAATCGGATGAGAAATTTGGGTGAAACCATAACCGATACTACTCTGGTGGAAAAAGTCTTAAGATCCTTGACTTCAAAATTTGACTCTAAAGTTTCACCTATTGAAGAAAGGCAAGATCTGCAAACTCTTACTATTGTTCAATTACATGGTATTCTGACTGCTTTTGAAATGAGACAAGGAGGTCCTTCTCAAATCAAAGAAGTTGCTTTTAAGGTATCTGCAAGAGGAAAAGAAAAGGAAGTTGTCAAAGAATCCAGCTATATATCCGATGAAGAAGAAGTGAATTTCATGAGAAAACTCCAACTAGGAACTGGAAGATTCAAAGGTAAGCTTCCCTTCAAATGTTTTGAGTGTGGAAAAGTTGGTCACTATGCTGCTAAATGTCCTTATAAAGAAAAACATGGTAAAGGAAAACAATTTGAAAAGAGGAAGAGTTATCATGCAAATGAAGATGATGATGAAGTGTCCAGTGAAGATGAAGAAGATTCTGACCAAGCTCTACAAGTGCTCATGGCAAAGAAGCAAAAGAAGAAGGTTACTCGAGTAAAGGAGATACCTCAGAAATCATGTATAGCAAAAATTGAAGAAGATGAAACAGATTCTGACGAAGCTCTACAAGTGCTCATGGCAAAGAGGAAAAAGAAGAAGGCTACTCGAAGCAAGGAGATGTCTCAGAAAATTGAAGAAGATGAATCTGATAGTGATTTGGGCCCTTGTAATCTTCTTT